>JASGXE010008998.1:0-17196 GCA_030068105.1 Sinentomon sp. SZTP_YWyxl
CCAAAAACCAATATCCATTGTCAAAACAAGTTCTTACTGCTCAAAGACAAAAACGAAGTCGCAAGAATGGGAATGGTATGACTGTGGTGATAACTGACCTATTATTTCAGCAATCATAAAAAGACGCAGAAAAGACTAGCAAATATCAAACGTCGCCTGGCCTTCTGATTACCACTGTTGTCCCTTGCACGATGACAATGTTCTGAAAAGAAGTGATTAATAACTCAGTCAAAAGAAAGCACAAATCACTGAGACACACAGTCAGAAAACATGCCAAACAAGTGTTGAAGTGACAGAATTAATGCACTTATAAATATGATGTATTCTTCCCATTAATGTAACAGAATTAATGCACTTATAAATGTGATGTATTCTTCCCATCAATGTGACAGAATTAATGCACTTATCAATGTGATGTATTCTTCCCATTAATTGCAGCCTACAAAACGTTTTTGCTACTTTTTACTCTTTTCAGGCGGTAGAAATAAAAGTGCCAGATTGAAGCAGAGCTTACTGGAGGTGTCAGATTTTGACCTCAGTTATAAAGGAGGATCTTTAATTTCTGCAGCATTGAGCTTTCAGTAAAAACTAGACTATTTTTGCATCTATGAGGACACACATTCCATTGCAACTTTTCAACTTCCAAGATGAGATAGCGTAAAAATTTTAAGCAATGAACCACAGAGCACGAAATATTTATTCAAGTTGTTATCCCTCGATTCATATGATTCCCCATGTGTGGCAAGAAATCCTCCAATTTTTTTTTTTTTTTCAATTTGTGAGAAAGATCAAGATTTGGCTTTTATTTTCAACTCAGAATTTTTCGACAGTTTCGTGTGGCTGCAATCCCCAACATCTTAAATATTCACTTTAAAATCACATTTAACAATACTTTTAACAAAAAGACCGCAAAACGTGTAGTGTAATAATTATCGTAATAATTATTGGTTATTCAAGTGAATGCAGCCCGGTAGGTAAATCAGCAAAAAAAACACAGCTAAAATAACTTCGCCAAAAAGCCAACAATGGAGATAAAATGTACAGTCACAAAAACAATGATGGGTTTACAGCACATTTTAGCCACAAATTCATCATGATGTGCCCATTTGCACCTGTATTGTTGGTTTCCTGTAAGACACTTTTTATGTGACTTTTGTCACAAGAACATCCATGTAATGGGGACATTTTCGTTTCAGTGACTGTACACCTGTTGTCACAGGGAAATGTTGCTTCATTTTGATTTTTTTTTTTGCAATTTTCTCGTCTGTTTTTGAATAGGTACGTAAAAACATGTTTCACTGACTTCTGAGCACTGTGTAAAAGGGGAGCAAACTCCGCACACAAGGCAAGTTTTTTTACCGTACGCATAAAATTAGGGCAAAATAAATCAAAACAAGGAAACATTTTCCTGTGATAACAATTAACGCAAGCCTCCCAAGAACCACCACCAAAAGTAATCTGAACAGGAAGCTCACCAACAACAGACTCTCTCCGGAAAGACGTCGGGAAGGCATTGCTTAAGGCACCGGTTGATTTACTCAAGGCACTCTGGTAGGTGAGATTGGCACTTGATTTACAGCATGTTGGAGTACCATACTGATTTCCATGAATGCAGACAACTAATTTATGGTTCTGTTCCAGATCTGGTGTTGGAGGTCCTTCTTGCAAGTTTGAATAGCCGGCATATTTCGTGTTGGACCTGAAACGAGATAAAATAGGAAATAAATGAACACCAAAGTTCGCGGACATGATTTGCGGTCTATGGATAGACAACCAGCAGCAGGTTGACAAAAATCAACGGGCCGACGCCAAGACGTTGGTTGACAACAAGCACCAGGCGGTGAGGGAATAGGATGTTTGGTCAGGTTTAAATAAGGTTCGGTTTGCTTTAAATAAGAAAAATGCGCTCACCCAGTGATGCAAACATCAGAAGCACTGAGCAGTTGTGGGAGCAATTGTGCCATCATCCAAGGAATCATCAAAAATGTGTCAATCTTTTTCGACCTTAAAAAATGTTCAGTTCAAAACAAAATGAGTCCAATGAACAGAGAAGCAAGCCCTGCATCAGCAGAAACAATTGGAAAGGTACCCTACTCGCTCCAGACCCGCTTGTTATTTATTTATTTATTTATTTATTTATTTATTAACATCAAAGACATCCACAAAATGAATGGGTGGATGGGGCGAGGAACAAATTAGGTTCAGCAAATAAAAATTTAGTGTGCACAGCACACAGTCATAGCAAGTAAAACAATTTCATGAACACTAAAGAAAAAACAAGCTGACCAGGACGAGGTATTAACAAATAAAAAAGCCATGAAAATGCATTGAAAATTTTTTGAAAATTTCACATCAAATTATAGCCCCCGAAAAACTCGCAAAAACAACCTATTGTGTCTGTCATTTCATCTTGAGTGAGGTTCTGACAATAAGTGGATCGCCGCTTGAAAGGTTATTCCAGTCTCTTACGGTGGATGGAAAATAGGAGTGAAAATGGGCACTTTGTACAACTAAAGGGGCCAACAAATGTAAACCATTATCAGTACGTCGCTGTGGATGACGCAAATGGAAATTGGTTGGCACAGAAATGCGCACGTCACCAGATAAAATTTTAGAAAAGAGTTTCAGTCGCTTAATTTTTCTTCGTTGTGCAAGCGGACAAAGATTGAGGTCTCGAAGAATTTGAGTAACACTGCTAGTCCTTAGATAGTTGTTTGAAATGAATCTGGCAGCTTTTCTCTGTAACCTTTCAAGCGTTTCAACATGTGAAACAAGGTACGGATCCCACACAACACTAGCGTATTCAATAACTGGCAAAACAAGGGAAATGTAAGCTTTTAGTCGAGCCTCAGAAGAAGCCAGTGAAAGATTACGACGAAGCAGACCCAACACTTTTTGTGCCTTGGCGACAATATAGCTGATGTGAAATTCCCATGACAAGTTTTCATGCAACATAACACCCAGATAAAGAAAAGAAGCAAGTCGAGGAATAGGTTCACCACCAATGCAGTATGTCAGTAACGGGTCACACATCGAGGCAGAATTTTTCGATCTTTTGAACGAGATAAAAGCGCATTTTGCAGTGTTAATACTCATTTGCCATTGCAAACACCAATTTTCTATCATAACCAGATCATTTTGGAGAGAGATGGCGTCAGAGGCAGTATTTATAACTCGATACACAACAAGATCGTCAGCAAAAAGTCTGACCTGACTGGAAATTCCATTTGCAATGTCATTTATAAATATCAAAAAAAGTAAGGGACCCAATACACTTCCTTGGGGAACCCCGGAAGAATTGCTGTAGCTGTTCGATGAAACAATCCCATTCCATTTTACGTACGAGGACCTACCTTTCAAATATGAGGCCAACAAGTCAACGAAAATTGGCGGAAAATTCAAGGATCTCAATTTGTGAATTAGAAGCTTATGTGATATGACATCAAATGCTTTACTGAAGTCAATGAAAACGGCATGACTCTGCTTTTTGCTGTCAAAGGCTGAGCCTATATCATGGACAAATTCCACTAATTGCGTTTCACAGGACAGACCACTTCTGAACCCATGCTGATTTGGAAAAAAGAAGTTGTTCCCCTCTAGATAATCAAGTAAGGTCTGAGCAAAAATTTTCTCAAAAAGTTTAGCAGCACATGGGAGAATTGATATGGGGCGAAAGTTTGTAACATCATGGGACTTCCCCTTCTTTGGTATTGGCACAACAATGGCTTTCTTCCAATCGTCAGGAAAAATACGTGTGCGAAATATACAATTAAAGAGGACGACAAAATAATCAACTAAGTAAATGGCAATGATCTTAATTAATATACTCGGAATCCCATCAATGCCAGGCGAGTTTTTCGCAGAAAATTTGGAAATACGTTTAAGAATTGTCGCACGATTGCATGACGTGGAAACAAAAGCGGGTAAATTTGAATGAGAATTAGGTCCACTGATAGACAATGATGCTGAAAAATGAATATCGGACAGTAAAGGAAGATCAGGCAAACGGATCCTGGTGTGCTCAGAAGAAGAGACCTGTATGGAAGGCTTATGAACAGACTCAAAGTGAGATGCGAGGGCTCTGCTTGCCCTATCTTGATCGGGCTCTGGATTACCGTCAACAGAAACAATTCTTGTATTTTGAGAAGATCGCTTGGCCTTAAGAAAATTCCAAAAACGGGTGGAATGGGGAGAAGATATGGCCGAACCGATGAAGTTAGAAAAAAGCTTTTTGTTCAGCATATGAATCTCGTCTTTCACTTGTTTGTGATGGGCTATCAAATCGTCAGTTCTAGATTTGGCAAGTTTCGCAGAGATCCTGCGCTTTTTCTGAAATAGTGTTTTCAATTTATGGTTCACCCAGGGATAATCATTTTTGGCTTTAACAGACTTAATGGGAATAGTTCCGATTATTATGAACAAAATGCGACAGAAAAAATGATAGAGTACATTAGGATTATCATGCCCAGCAAAGTCAACGAAACAAACAAAATGTGTTAACAGAATATTTTTAGCTAAGTTTAAGTCGGTCTTAGAAAAGTTGGGTCGAAAGCGCTTCGGTGGTGCCGTAGGATTTGCAGATGAAATAACCAAATTTCCAATGATTGCACGGTGATCAGAAATGCCGTCAGTTATTCTCACATCAACAACAGGCGAGTCAAAATTTGAAAAAAGAAGATCCAGTGTACTGTTTGAACCAGAATGAGAGATGAACCAGAATGAGAGTGTACTGTTTGAACCGTAAGACGAGTGGGTTACCTAGAATGCTCATTTGTTTGGGTGTCTTGGTTGTTGCTTGATTATTTGAATATTTTATTGGCGCTTGATTCTTTGAATGTTTGCTTTATCATTTGTTTGTTTGCTTGCTTGAGATCGGTTGTGTGATTTCCTTGATTGATTGTTTGACCGATTTTATGGCGAATTTATTTTCGTACTCTTTTCTCAATTTGACTTTTCTTCGACGATTGTTACCAACAAAGGCTTTTTAACAAATATTGTCCGTTTGACTTCGAAATAAAACGCATTTTATACAACTTGTAGATTGTATGAATTTCGTGTGTTTTTTTTTTAAAGCAGATATTGTCATGTCTTTCACTGCTTGAAAAATATCCGGGCAATGCTGAACATGATTTGTTGATTGTGTTTGACACATGTGGGCATTTCGCGTTTCCAAGGGCAACCGACTCGGTCGGTAGTACGAACTACGACCCGACAAAAATCGAAAATTTTGGAACCAGTTTCTCTGAAAATACTGCATTATCCGCACCATCGGACGCAAGACTCGCCGTTGAGAATGCCAAACGACGGACACGGAACATCATACAGGACGTTAAATTATCGTTGTACAATGACATAATCACGATCCTTTGTCATCGAGTGTCAAGTTTATTGGCACAACAATCAAATACCGACACGTAAAGCTGAGCGAAACCCTGCAATCAAGGGATATGAACTTGTCGATTTTGACACTTTAACTTAATAAAAATGAGAAATAATTGAAAATGTGCAGTTATATTTGATGTAAGTATGCATTTCGTTTATGCAAAACACTGCCATTGTTGAAAAACCTTGTCACAACAATCAACATGTTCCATCATTCGTGTTTGTTAATACTATACACGTAAGCGGCCAAACGAAACATGGAGTTTAATTTCAGAGGTTAAACACTTAACAAAAATAAGTCATTTCGAAATTTTCACATTCGTTCAATGAATTTACATTTGTTTTGATAAGTACCGCAAAATCAGCTGGGTCATCCAATTAAGTGTTTCAAGAAAAAAATCGAAGTTTTATTTCATTTTGTCACCGCAATCAAAATGTGCAGTCACGCATTTTACGCAGTCACGTTATGCCAAGTTTTCACACCAAAATAATGGCTCGCCACACCTTTGATGATTATTTTGGCACACCTTATGTGTGCAGTGAGATACACACTTCTTTAAAGTTTATCCAATCCTGTTTTGTTCCGCTTGTCAGTAACCAACTGAAAAGTTCGACTTTTTTCAATCACCGAATCCACTCTATGCATGTCCAACAGGATCTTTCAAATTGCATTGTGTACAAAGTATAAGCGTTGAATAATCTTCAGGTGTGTTTGTTTACTTGCCAGAATATGGTCGCTTTCTTAAAATGGTTGATTTTTGTTCCATTGGGGTTGAACTGTCAACTGCTCACCGCCTGAGGTTTTCGCTGCATGCGTGCAAAGAAAATTTTCAGTCAATGCTTGAATCCCGGCACATTTGCAAATATCGAGGGTCAAACACCCATGAAAGGCAACATTAAAACACACAGTTATAGCACAGATGAATGTTCAATTGCTGATCGTTTGACAAGGTGAACCGTTGGGTAATAGCCATTCTTCATATTTACAATAAATAAGGCTATATTTTTCAGAAAGGTCGTTGACTTTTGATCAGTCGTCAGGGTTCGTCCAGCAGACATGCATTTTCCGGTCATTTTTTTTTTTGCCATCAATTGTCCATAGTTCTGAAGTGGGGTCAATTTTTTTTGTCCGGGAAACCTATGGTCGTTTCTGAGGGAATTGCCAACTCTGCGGGTCCGCTTCAGATGGGTACAGATGCCTGAAGGTATAGTTGGTGGGTGGGTGGGTACACACACACACACACACACACACAAGTTGATGAGATTTAACATTTTGGGATTCAACTCGTTTTTCCTGGGTCAGTGACCTTTGGTGGTTTTGGTCGCTTCTGAACGTTTCCATTTACTCAACGCAGTGGCAACGTGATTGTCAATTGAGTTTTCTCATCATGTTGGCCGTGGGGTCCGCTTCAGATGAAGGTGCAGGTGTTCAGTTCAGCATGGCCAGACGTGTCGTCTGCAGCCAGTGGATACCAAAACAGCTGTGCCTTAGTCATTTACGCAGCAGGGGGTGGGGTCATTTCAATTCGTGCAATGGCACATGGCCGACTCGAGCCATCAATATGTGCATTCAGTACTCTCAGACCCGTCGTCTGCAGCCATTGCATGCAACAAACAGTGCCATAATCCCTTGCACTGCAGGTGTTCACATGCATACAGTCGAGGGCCCGCTTTTTCTTTGCGATCGGAGCTCCTTGGAAATTCCAACTGAAATTTCCATTCCATCGTTCCATTCAATTCCATCGTTCCATCTGGTCAGATTCGTGCGATCAAAGATCGCTGGTGTTTATTGTCAACAATGAGAGGATTATTCAATGAGTGGTCATAGACCAATTCAGACGCAGTTCAGGTGCATTCAGCATACGCAGTCACAACAAGCAGGTGCTTAATCCCCAACAGTGCATGTCAACTGTCAGGATTACTGTCAAAAGTGACAGGATTATATTTTAACAGCGGACATAGACCAATTCAGACGCAGTTCAGGTGCATTCAGCGCGTGGGACCATAGGTTTACCAGGCAGTCGCAGCCAGTAGGTACTTAATCCCCACAATGCAGGTGCCAATTGGGTTCAACTGTCACTAGGGAAGACTTCTGAAGTGGAGAAGTACAGGGTCTTTCAATAAAGAGCGACCACACGCAGTTCCTGTCGCAGTTCATCACAGTCGAGATTCTTTCCATTACTTTACTCACGAACGGCCCGAAATACAACATCGCGTTGAGAAATAGTTAGGTTAGGTTTGGCTATTCTTTCCATTGCCGTTTGCACAACGGCGCTTCTAAATTGGTTAGGTCATCATCATTTACCGTGAACAGACAGACGTGCGGTCGGAACGCGGCCTCTACGCTTCCAACTGCTCGCGGGTGCATCGCATGTGCGCCGAAAGCCTGGCGTGAGACGCGTGGAGGGCGCGAGGAGCTTCCGCGAGCAGCGCCGATCACCTAGCCTAGCACGCGGTCCTGACGCGGGAAGGGAGCGAGGAGCCTAGCGCGGGAAGGGCGCGGCGAGGGCGCGGTCATTTTTGGAGCCATCAAAGATCGTGAGCCCTTAAATCTAGCTCATACACGTTGTGGAACACCCTGTGCTGTAGAAATTAAAGTTCTCACATTCATCAACGACCATCAAATAGCCTAGATAATCCCAATGCTAAAGACCAAAATAGCCTAGCTATTCCCTGTGTTAAACCCCGTCTAAATAGCCTAGATAATCCCAATGTTAAACTCCATCTGTCCCTATCGAGGTCTACTGTTCTCTAACGCGATCTGAACGAGACAATGCAAAAGTGGATCATGTTCACAGCATTCTCAGATCACGACGTGCCACTCTCCTCTTGCAGTGTCCTCGCTCTCTGGCGAGACCTCTGCCAACAGCAACGTTCTGAGATCACGGAACGATCCATGCAGCAACGGCAAAGAGCAGCGAGAGCCAACGCGCAGGCAGTGCCTGAGATTGCCTGAACAGGAAATGTCCGCGTAGGATACGTGAGCTGGCATATCTGTCCTTGGTGAGGCCAATTACAGAATATATGCATCTTGTGCGTGGGATCCTCGTACTTCTTCTCAGGCTAAAGCCATAGAGCGCATACAACGCCAAGCTGCTCGTTTTGCTATTGGTGATTATAGAAGAACGCATAGCGTTACCGCAATGATTAAAAAACTTGGGTGGAAAAGTCTTACTGATAGAAGGAGCGAACAGCGAGTCTTGAGCTTCTATAAAATTCTTAGGAGCTCTGGAGGATGGGGAGAGTTTTTCTCCTATATTAAATTTCCTTCGTTTTTTGCTCGTTATGATCACTCTCTCAAGGTACGGCCTTTATTGTTCAAAAAAGATGTAGGAAAATTTTCCTTTCTGGGGAGGGCTGTTAAAGAATGGAATGCGCTCCCTGGACACGTATTGTGTTCTCCTTTGACAGTCGACACACTTCGTTGCCGACTGGCTGCGCCCCATTGGCGCCATAGGAGGCCATGTATCTGAGATTAATGATGTTGCACGTGGTTGCTGTTCATATTTGTTATTGATTTACTTGTTTTGACTTTTCAATTTTTCGTTTCATTTTTCGTTCGTTTTGACACTTCGATTACGTAATAAAATTGTCTTTTCTCATCATTGCGTACGAGGGGCATTCAATATGTTTCAGGCTTTGCATGGAAATTTTAATTTCATGACGTTTTCCTCTCATGATATGAAAATTTGGCTTATTCTAAGATGCTGATGTGAATTTCAGATTAATCCGACGCAAAGTTTTCAAATTATTGCCGTTTGCAATGAACACACCCGAAGCGGCCAAAATGAAAAATTTGCTCAAATAAGAAAGTGGCTTTTTTTCAGCGGAACACAAAATTCAATAATCTGGCTCATTTTACCCAAGTTCCGACTTCAGAATTGCATAAATGAAGATGACAGAATTATCATTTATGCAATTCTGAAGTCGGAACTTGGGTACAATGAGCCAGATTATTGAATTTTGTGTTCCTCTGAAAAAAGCCACTTTCTCATTTGAGCAAATTTTTCATTTTGGCTGCTTCGGGTGTGTTCATTGCAAACGGCGATAATTAGAAAAATTTGCATCAGATGAATCTGAAATTCACATCAGCATCTTAGAATAAGCCAAATTTCCATATCATGAGAGGAAAACGTCATGAAATAAAAATTTCCATGCAAAGCCTGAAACATATTGAATGCCCCTCGTATGTGCGATACAGGGTAACACCCTAAAAGTACCTAATAAAAATTCAAAATTCAAATAACCAATAACAAGGTGCGCGATATGGATTACTCAATGCAGGGATTAAATTGTGAAATTGGAATTTGCGGTACGCTTTCGTTTACAGAACTTGTCTTTTGAGGTGATTTTTCCTGGTTCGTCATGCACCACAAAGAAGAGTACCACCGCGTCCCTCCGCCATTCGAACCACCGCGTCCCTCCGCGTCCTGACGAAATGCCCAGAGCGCCCGTAATCTTTCGACGCAACCGCCACTCCCCTGTTCCACCGAGATGCCATAAAGCCAATAAGCGATCACGAAATTAGTTCAGTGGTCTGCCTTTCGCTGGCAAGACTACTAGGTATTGTTTCTCATTGGATAATGGCATTTGCATTAACAGCAACACCGTGTGTTCACACCGGAGTCTGTGGTTGTTCCCTCGATCGCTTGAGTCATCGCAGGTATCGAGCGAACCGGATAATGCATACTACAGCTACGAAATCACTAGTAGCTGCTTTGTAATTTTGGACCCTCTTCTTGCCTCTCCGCGCAGCTTCCTCCGGACTCAGATCGACCAAGTTTGACCTTAGGCGAAGCCTTCATTCCGGGCGTTGATTTCAACCACTTTTGCCAGCCGACCACGACTGCCGTGTCAACCACGGGAACATTTTTCGTTGCCGACGGATACTGCAACAGTAGGGTGATGCAGTTTTCAGCCGACGGGACTCCGATTGGATCGTTCGGTTCAGAAGGTTGGCCAATGAAAATGCGGCCTTAATGCTTCCGGGAAACATTATAGTCGTCGGAAATCTTCTGGCGTCGTTGCGAACTCACTAAGTCACTAGACATGTTTTGCAGTGTATAATAATTTTGGAACAGGAGAACTCGCCTCTGGTGGAACCCAAGGTAAATATAAAGGAGGTATGGCGGACTCAATTTCGAGCTCGGTAGGATGAATGAATGAATGAATGAATGAATGAATGAATGAATGAATGAATGAATGAATGAATGAACTTGTATTTGAGGGGATTTCCCCTTATCATACACAACATACAAAAAGGTTACAGTTCAATGATTAAACACATCAAGAGCAGGTAAAGAAATGGGAATAAAGTGGTTGTGCAAATCGTGGAAACAAGTTACACAAAATCTACTATGAGGACAGAAAGCTACCTACGGAGCTCCCATTGAGGGGGGAAGCGAAGGTGCGAAAAAAGTGCAGAGAGCCTGCGCCGAAGAATAGGCACAGATATCGGTGGTTGAAGCACCTTGGGAGGGAGAGAGTTCCAAGTACTTATTGCTTTCCCTAGGAAGGATGACTTGCCAAATTCTCTCTTGAAATATAACGGCCTCTCTTTGAAGGCATGGTCATTTTTCCCGAAGAACGCAGGCAGCTGAATATACTTTGAGAGCTCTTTCCAGCCTCCAAATTCGCAAAGCACTCTAAAAAAGCATAACATGCTCTGGATCTTTCTCCGATCAGCCAGTAGCCCCCACCCAAGCTTAGCAATAATAGCAGAAACGCTGCTCTTTTTTCTATAGTCCCCGAAAACAAAGCGAGCAGCCTGCCGCTGAACTCCCTCCAAAGCAGCCAAATGTATCGACAGATGTGGATCCCAAGCTGTGCAGGCATATTCCAAAATTGGCCTTACGAGCGATATAGATATGCACGCTCGCGAATTTTGCTGGAACATTTCCTGTAATTCCTTTTAATGAAGTACAGCGCTGTCCAAGCCTTTTTGGTGACCGCCGCAATATGACTGGACCAGTCAAGTTTGTTTGAAAATTTGACTCCCAAATACACAACTTCTTTGCTTGCTACGTGCTACTAGTCGAACCCCATTAAGAAAGTATTGAATATCCACCTCACGAACAGCTCTTGAAAATCTGACCAGGGCATACTTCTGTGCATTTAAACCCATTTTAGAACCTGTGCACCACTCAGAAATTGACCTCAGGTCTTCCTGGAGGAAATTGTGATCAGCAGGCGAGTCTATCTGCCTGTACAGCACACAATCATCGGCAAATAGACGAACCTGAGACCTAATCCCTTGTGTTAAATCATTTATGTACACAATAAACAACAATGGACCCAAAATGCTACCTTGGGGGACGCCGGAAGAACAGAAAGAGGCTTGGACATGCGATCCCCAACCTTAACTACCTGAGTTTGCCAGAGAGATACCCCACCACCCAGCGAAGCGTGACAGCATCAAGACCATATACGCCAGTTTCCTTAACAATATCGAGTGGTTAACAACATCGAAAGCTTTAGCAAAATCAATAAAGACCGCATCTACTTTCTTACCGGCATCCAGTGCCGTGGCCAAAGTTTGACTGAATGCCGAAAGCTGAGTACTGCAAGAAAAGCCGGTCCGGAAGCCATGTTGCGCTGCGGACAGGACAGAACCAGATTCCAAGAAGCTGCGAACATGTTTAGCTATAAAGAACTCCAAAATTTTTGAACACGACTCCAGAAGGCTTATTGGTCTATAGTTTGATGGATCTGCCCTTTTTCCTTTCTTAAATACGGGAATTACAACAGCTTTCTTCCACTCACTCGGTATATTCCCTTCGACTAGACATGCATCAAACAAGAAATACAAACACTTTGCAAAAATGTTAGGTAACAATTTCAAGAGGTTAATGCTGACAGAGCTAGGATTTTCAGCAACTTTAGCATTCATTTTTCCGATGCGCTTGATTATCATAGCTTCAGTTATAAGAGGCCCTCCACCAGGGGCAAAAAAAGGACCAGAAGGTAAACATGGGGCATCACTGGAAGCGAAAACCTTTGCAAACGTGCTGTTGAGAAGTTCTGCTTTCTCCTCACCACTGTAGACCAAACTACCACTGCCCGAGTCAAGTTCAAGGGCCGGTATCTGTGCACGTGACCCCTTCCGAAGTTTGTTATAATGCCAAAATTTACAGCTACTAACTTGACCACTCTGCAGCTTGTCAAAAAACGATTGAAGAGCCTGATGTTTGGAATATTGCAGAAGTGAATGTTTATATGCCAGAAGATTGGCAGGTGACAATTTCCTTCGTTTGAACAGCCCTCTCATATGCTTTTTCTGCAGTGTCATTTCCCTCATTTTTCAAGGACAATTCACAGTCTTAGACCCACTGGATGACGTCACTGTGAATCAAGACACAAGAATATAGAGACAGCGCGCATGCAAAAACAGAAAAAGCCACCCACAAAATGTGAAATATCTCTTGAACAAGGCGAAGGATTTTGATAAAATCTTTTGTGCTTGAAAGCTGAAGAATTAGCGATTTCAAATATGTGAACCATAATCGGTATCAGCAAGTGCATGTTTTGTGAAAGTGCAGAAATCAAGATGTGACAAAATTTCGGGTCTCTGACACATCTTTGCAACGATAGAGAGTATTAAGGATGGCTGTTCCCAACCAATCAGAAGCCAGCATTTCGTCACGTGACTTATGACGTCATCAGTCGATGACGTCATCGACTGAGACGTCATCGACTGATGAAGTCATCGATGAATCACCGATGAGTCACAGCGCGTTGCATATGCTTCAGGGGCAAATGACATCATCTACGTAATCGTGGATGAGTCACTACCTCAACAAGCCATCCTTAACTCTCCTCCCTAACCTAACTTAACCTAACATATCCAAACCTAACCATGTTCAGTCTTTCCCCCTACCTATGCTCAACTGCCCACTCTCATTTGACCACGCCCTCACCAACCCAACCCAACCCTCTCAACAGACCAAACCCTGCCCTCACATACCTCACCCCATCTCGCCTAACCTCGTATATTCTAAAAATGTCCAATACCCTGCCCCTCTCCTGCCACCGGAGAAGAGCGGGTTGTGCAATACTGGCTACGGTTGCTAGGCCCGCATTCCCCGCCACCAGGGTAGACTACCTTCCAGCATTCGGAGGTTTCGTCACCGGAGGGTTTTGCACGAGGCCGGGTTATTTTATTTTTTATTTTTGTTTTTGCATTTTTGTTATTTTTTTTTGTATTTTGTATTTTTAATTTTTATTTTTTTTATTTTTTTTTATTGTTATTTGAAAGAAATGAAAAAGAAAATCTGTACACATTTTACCACTCTCCCCGTTTCTACAAAGTAAAATGCAATCACAAAATAAAAAAACAAAATCTTCAAAATGGTTGGAACAACGGAATCTTTTTTCATCAACACTGTATCATCATCATCGATCTCAACCCAACTTCATTAAATCCAGTCTACACATTCCCTTCACGTATTTCTTCATAACTCTTGATCAACTAGCACCATTCATCTGCCAGGACAATTCCACATGAACAATACAAAACAACCAAGATGCCGGAAACCCCTTGGACTTTGGCCGCTACAAATTGCAAATTATTCTCCGGCCGGTCCATCGGTATCAGGCTCCTCGAGGCAACCCATTGCAACCACCATGTGGGGGAGGACTAAATAGTCTTGGGTCGTGAGATGCACATCAAAAACACAAATATCAAAAATATCCACGTATCCGTTGGGGAGGGGTACATTGAAGGTGACCACATGCTTCACAAATATGGCCTCTGGCCGCCCACCGCATGCCCCCTGACATTAACGATGGGCCGGAAACGTTCCTGCCGAAGCTGGAACCGCAAACGCAGCGCAAGCGTTCCAAAACATGAACGGGCAAGCCCGAACCTGTTGCAAACACCCTGCCCCTCTGCACCCCCGCTGCACGCTAAGGAAATGCAGATAGGGACACATAAATGTATAGCCCAGCCGAAGCCAAGAGCCACATGTTGGGTCACGGCGAATGACGATTTCGGAATACGTTTCAAATACAATAAAAAAGTGCATCCACGACTGAGGGAGTTTAATTACACAATGGTGCAAGGGCGCCCCGACTCACCCTAACGTTTGCCAATCACCTGTTGGTGTATCGGTTCGTCCCGACCGAAAGAAGGCTAGCGATTTCTTTCGCCGCACATCTTTGAAATCAGCCCTTCATCCGCAGAGCAAACCGACATCAGGCTGTAAGGATTGAACACGCAAAATAGCCCGGCAGATTTCATCTCGTCGAAGAAATTTTCAAAATGTCCCTGAGATACCCCCACTCGTTCACAAATTGCATCACAGACCCCGTTGTTCCAAAATTGCGGTACGCACCGCAACGCAAACTTTTCAATGAACCGCAAAAAATCTTTATTGCGTTCAACATATTGATAAATGTTTGTTTTTCCGATATCAATACGTTGACGTGGGTGTCGATGAACTTTAAATCTTTTACGAGTTCACCGACACATTCTGCTCCAAGATAAAAAACTCCTTTCGAGGAGTAGAATCCATGTGGAATTTCATTGATGTATATGCCAGGGCCTCTAATGTGATCCGATGAAAATTCAAAAATCACATCTCTCTTTTCGCTCGTCTTTTCAATCCTGCCTTCAAAATTTTCATCCAAAAGTTTTTTGGCCTCTGGCAAAAAATCGAAAAGAATTCTGTACCCGTCGTAGTCCATTTCGAGGACGGAAGTTTCGGTAGATTTAGCGTAAGATGATTCGTACGGCTCTATATCTCCTTCCCTCTTCAACAACAATATATGGGGTTGGAAATCGAGCTCAACTGTTGACGAATTCTTACATGTGACTGCAAGCGTCACCCCAGAACCCAAATCCCAGAATTTTCTGACGGGTAAGTTTTTCTGCTCAAACAATCTCCTAGCTGGCACTTTCCTCCTTCCCTCATTGGGCTCGATAATTTCCAAAGAGTCGTCAGGCTCACCAGCGACAATTCTCAACTTCGGAGTCGGTGCCATATTGAAAAATCACAAGTGTCAAAATCGGAAGCACTGAAAATCACAAGTTCCTAACGAAACTATACAAAATCACAAGTACTAAAATTTACACGGGATATCAGAAAATCACAAGTGTCGAAACTAAATATTCACAAGAAAAAATCACACTTTTCGAAACGGAACACGAGCGGAGCACGAGCGGAGCACGAGAGAGATGTTCACTGCACGAGATCAACCACACAACTGAACCTCGTTTGCTCGTGCAACGCCTTCAAATCAGCAAGCAGGTAGACGCGACAAGCGGATAATCCCCGACCATCCTCGGAAATATACCAAAACAAAGAAAGCAGGTCCAAACAAGAAAATCTCAGGTATACGAATGTACAGTGTGTATCAAAATACATCTTCCAAGTCACTTAGATATGATGTATCAATGCTCCATTGCGGAGTCACATGGTGTGAAATAGGTCGTTTGCATCCAATATACAAATTTCTGGCATTTAGCCGTTGCACAATCGATCTTTACATTATCTGCATTATTGTGTACAAAACAATTATAACAAGGAATAGCAATGTCGTCCGCTTTGGGACATCCCATCATCTCAAGATCTTTGACCATGACACCTGCTGGCATCATGGCCATTACAAATTTACATTTCTCCAGACCTTTTACCAAAACAACATTAACATTTGCAACAATCTTTCTCACGATTGGGACCAGGTTGGCATAGGGAACAAGCCCGTCCCTCCATTCCATGCCGTGCTTGTGAGCTGACAGCCACCTGTTCTCACCCTTTATGTTTCCCGGCAAATATTTCCAGTCGTATGGCGGTTGGAAATGCCACGACTGAAACTGCCGGGTAAAGGGATTGGCCACTGCCAGCTCTTTCACGATCCACTCGCCATTCTTGCCTTTAAGGCATTCAACATCAACAACTATATACGTCATATCGAAAAATCACAAACAAACACAAAGCAAGACACAAACTTAACACTACACTTTTCACGACGAGCGAAGAGCAAAGATGTGGCTGGTTCGGCGGCTGCACAACAACTGAACAGCCAAAATGCTCAACGGCGCGAGGAGCAACACTGGCATGACGCATCCAATTTCTTGTATTTGCGCAGGTCACCGAACCGTGCGAGACATCTATACACAACCAACCTATCGTTTGCTCTTCGGTCATCGGAAAATGAATTAACAATATCAGACAATGCCTTCCCCCTGCACCTCTCGGATATATACCACAATGTGTATTGGCCACACACCTTACTCTCCGTTGCCTGCAGTTCGGTATTACTATACCCCCAATCCCCACTCGAGTTCGAAAGGACCCAAGCTTGAAATTTCGGCTGATATGGCGCCAGACCATAACTGTCAAAATATTCTGCACGTCCGTGCTTGTCAACGTACAGGGCGACCCAATGCGAGCCTGGTAGATTTGACGGATCCGTGTTAACAACCATACCTGCAGGCCAACGCTTTACCGTGCGCGGAAACTTGTCGTATGGAAACACCCCAAGAAACGATGACGCAACTTTGCAGTCGCTCATCAGTGCGCTATCTATCTGCGAAGTATTCATTTTTAGACAAAACAATTCCAAAGGAAAAGCCGGTCTCAGTTGCCGTAGTCAATGATGACGTTCCTCTGCTTGTCTACCTGCAAGATTGATTCAAATTCGGCATAGACAATGCAATTTATAGACTCTTGCAAGGACTGTGCGAAATTTACTTCCACTCTCAAATTTCCCAACTTGACAACATTCCAATGAGTGCCAGCGCTAGACCCCAAATCCGGCGACAGGTCAAATGCGTACAAGCAATAACCGTTCGCATACTCTGTTCTTCGATAT
>JASGXE010008999.1:0-16229 GCA_030068105.1 Sinentomon sp. SZTP_YWyxl
ATTCCGGCAAATAACCCCCAAACCCCCGAAAAAGTGAAACCACTCTCACTATAATTCGCCGGGCAAATAGTGAGTACCCCTCAAAATTTGCGGTTATATATATTAAACCCACCCTTACAATTCGCCGGCAAATATAGTGAGTACCCCTCGAAATTTGCGGTTGTATATTAAACCCACCCTCACTATTCGCCGGCAAATAGTTAGTGCAGCTCAAAATTTGCCGATTAACCCACCCTCACAATTATTCGCCGGCAAATAGAGGTGAGTCCCCCTCAAAATTTACCGTAGTGCGAGGGGCATTCCAAAAATTATGACATCACCTTCCTCATTGACATCTGGAACAGCCTTTGCTTCCATAGCAACAAGAACATCATCACAAAATTGGCTTCTTATGCGATGCAAAAAGAATTGGCTTCCTTGAAATTCCGTCTTCAACTTCCGATTCGTGAAGTTCTTTCCTCTTGAGAAGCCGTCCTTCTTACAATACAACATTGGCTTCATCCGATTCTCTCCACTTTGACCTGGCATGCAATATCTCTATACAGATGTCTGTAGTTGGCTACAAATCATTGTACTTTATGTTAGAATTTACAGTAGTGACAGAGTTGGTTTTTGATCGCACCTCACCAGTCTTTGCGCTGAGCCACCCACTGTTCGCAGCCCCAACCTGAGTTTTCCTGACTCTGAATTTGGTTGTGTCAAGTTTGTGTAAGTTCAGCTCCTGCCATGTTGACCTTGGCAAGTGGACATTCATAGAGCTATGTGTATCCTGCTATCGTCAGTCTTTCTGCCAATCCTGCCGCTGGCTGCACCTTTTTCCATGTTCCTGGTGAATCATGCTGTGCATATCAGCTTGTGGTCAGCCTGTGCATCAGTCAAGTGCCTCAATGATCATGACCTGAGCCTAACCGATGTTGGAATTATAACAATCTCACACAAACCTAATTTTATTCAAGAATAATTAAAAAAGAAAGTTGAACACCATTAAAATCCTGTATGACCCGCAATTTAATTAAACTATAAAACAGCATTATCCTGTGTTACAAAATATAAAAAAATTCACTTTCAGGCCTGAGAGAAGCACACTTCCAAGAAACCCATTAAAACAATCAAATAAAAGGATGGCTATCTTTGGGAAACAATATTGCATCGTTTGATATGCTAGAAAATACAACGAAACAAAGTTTAAAATGACGAAATAAATATCACAGGATAGTCGTTTCGATAGAAATCACCATGCTTGTGCTTCCGCATGAAAAGATGCTTCGTCACTGTTCGTACTTGGCGTCACTTAGTCTCAAGCAGTAACTTCCTCAGCCTCGAGTGTTCTACACCATCCTCCACATCATGTGACAAAGTTCGATATACTTCAAGGAAACTGTTCTCACAAATTCCATACCATCAAGTGTAAGCTGTTACTCCTCCAAGAAGAAATGTTCATCAATTGCAGAAGGAAATGATTATCTGAGCACACAAATTAAGTTGCGAAATTGTTGGCCTCTGAAATTTGCTCCTTTAAAAAATGGACTTCTAGGCTTCATTTACAGCCCTCAAAGAAAAAATGTGTTCCAGCCATCGATCAACTATTGACGTTACTGTACCTTTGTTGTACGTGGGAGACAATATCAAATAAGGATTTGTAGGTAACCACATTGTTTGTCCGACCCACCTAGGAAAGTTGGAAAGTAGAAGCTAGTAAATTCAAAAATGTGAAACAGAAACCTACATAACAAAGGAAATATGCAAATGAATTTCTGCAAAAATTATGGAAGTAGCACATCAACACTACAACTCACATGCTTTTTCTCAGATTTTGAAATTCTACATTTCTTTGCAAGGTTTGCACTCTTGATGAGTTGAGGCAGAGGGACCAAAAGAGAGGATTGCAAGGTTCGAAGTCGTCATTTCTGGACTGAATGCCAAGCTTAAGGAGATCTTTTCCGCTCCTCATTCTTTACAGCAGACTGAAATTTAGTGGAAATCATCATCCTTTGCAAAGATCAATCTGAATCATCTGCTCGTCATGGGGTTGTCCATATGGTGCAGTCTGTGCTCAAGCATGGAGCATCTCCAGTTTCACCCGATTCCTCAGCTATATCAATCAAATCAATCAATCAATCTTTATTTGCTCCTTAAATACAATGTTTGGTGGAGAAAAAAAGAAAAAAAAGAGAAAAATGAACATCACCAAATTTTTAAAATAAAAGGATATAACAAAGGAATCAATGAAGCAAATTATCAATTGTCAGGCATTTAACATTATTGACAAAGGTGTTATGGGAGAGCGACTGGACCACGTTCTCTGGAAGTGAGTTCCAATCCGCAATAGTTTTAGGGAAGAATGAACTGAAGTAAGGGTTGGAGCGGCAGAAGGGTCTGGCAATAGCCTTGCTGTTGCTATTGTAACATCTCGGTGGGGGGTTGCGATAACATTCAGGCATTAATAAGCCGGAATGACCGTTGATGATGTGGTGAAATAGGGAGAGGCGGTGAACATGTCTACGATTGCGCAGGTTTGGCAAGCTCAGGGTTTCCTTGATTAGAGAAACACTAGCCTTTTGGTCGTAGGTGTTAGAAATAAATCTGGCAGCTTTAGATTGAACTCCTTCGAGAAGGAGAATTTCGCCTGGATTAAAGGGATCCCAAACACTGCAGGCATATTCCAGGAGAGGGCGGACAAGCGATTTGTAGGCCTTGATCTTCGCAGCAGCCGAACAGTGCGAGAAGGTTCGTTTCATGAAGTGTTACGTTCTGTGTGCCCTTGATACAATATTCTGGATGTGCGGTGACCGTTGGAGGTCAGACGAAATTGTTACTCCAAGATATTGGAAAACCTTAACATTCTAAACTGGGCTACCGTGAATAGTGTTTGTGTTGATCGGGGGTTTAGGAGTCCTTGAAATGCACATAGACTTGCACTTTTCAATGTTGATCACCATCTTCCAAGTCGAACACCAAGTCTCAATGAGATGGAGGTCATTTTGTAACAATTGGGCATCATCGGGGAAACAATGACACGATAATAGCATGCAGTCGGCGGCAAATAGCCGGGCCTTACTGGAGAGAGATGTTGTTAGATCGTTAACGAATATGAGGAAAAGTAAAGGGCCGAGGACACTGCCTTGTGGAACCCCGGAAGATACCGGGATTGGGTTAGAATTTTGGTTTCCTACACGAACAACTTGGGATCTTCCTACTAAAAATGAGTGCACGAGGTTAAGTACACAGTGATCAAGATTCAGTTGTTGAAGTTTCACCATTAGCAGATCGTGGGAGACCCTGTCGAAGGCTTTCTGGAAGTCGATAAAAACAGCGTGGGTGGTTTGTCTTAGGTCCATAGATTTTGAAAGGTCGTCCAAAAGTCCCACTAATTGGGTTTCACATGATAGGTTTTTACGGAACCCGAGTTGGCTAGCGGTCAGGAATCCTATGGAGTCGAGATGATGATAGATGTTGGTGCACAATATGTGTTCGAAAATCTTACTTTGTGTACAGGTTAAGGAAATGGGGCGATAATTGGATGTGTCACTGACTGCACCTTTCTTAAATATTGGGGTGACAACAGCTGATTTCCATTCCAAGGGGAACTCGCCCACCTGTAGCATTCTGGAGAACAAAATGAACAGGAATGGCGACTGCTCAGAAGCCAGCAGTTTAAGCAGCTTACCGGGAATGCGATCAGGACCAGCGGATTTCTTTTCTTCGATTGCAAGAAGAAGATTTCTTATGCCAATCTGATCAATTACAATGCCGTCCATGTGCGGGATATTGACTGAATTTGTTGGGTCGTATGGGGGGAGAGGACCTGCATAAGGTGGTGAAAAAGCGGCTTTGAAAACTTGGTTGAGGATTTCCGCCTTTCTGGAGTCGTTGTCAGAGAGCTGATTTAAATCGGAGTCGAAAAGGGGAGGAATCGCAGAGTTTGTTTTACGTGATTTAATGAATTTCCAGAACGCCTTTGAAAATGGACTGTCAAGTGTGGACGTTATAAAGTCGTTGTATAAGGTGCTATGGAGCGAATTGCAATCTGACCTGAGTTTTTCGTACTTACTACGATAAAATGCATTACCTGGCCATTTTTTGATTTGGAGTGAAGGTCGCGCTTCTTGCGCAAGAGGATTTTCAGTTCGCGAGTGACCCAAGGGAATTTGTTGTTGTTCAGTTTCCGCTTATAAAGGGCGAACGGCGAAAATGGAAACGATAATTGCACCTATTTTTTGGTGATGCTGACGTCGGGGACGGTCGACAGCAGACGCGCCATTCGGGAATTTTTTTTTCAATGTTTTTCGGTGCGAAAAAAAAACAACTTTTGTTTTCATTGTTTTCATCGGGAAAGACAAAAGTCCAACGAGCAAGTGCCTGCATCTCAACGGCAGGGTGTTCGGATAGTGCTGCCTGCAATTGGGTATGATAGCCACAATTTCGACTTGAGCACGTCAGACCATGGCAGTATTTTTGACAGATTTCCTCTGTGGAATTGGCTGGCGGTAAAACGGTCGCAGGTATTCAGAAATTGGAAATGTGTTTGCTTACCATAGTATTCATTTGATGAGGTGTGCAAATTGTCCTCCTCTTGCAACAATACAAGTGTGCACCCGCTTTTCCACCGAGTAACAGATCTGCTGACACAGATCCGGTGTGAACTGCTGGAAAGCCACACGAATGCGAAGACGAAGAGTCCCAAGATCTGCAGGCTTCTCCTCGTAAACGCTATCCTTAACCATGCCCCATACCGAAAAGTCCATTGGAGTTAGGTCGGGCGACCTGGCTGGCCATTCCAGGGGGCACCTGCGACCGATCCAGGAATTATGGAAAAGCCTGTCCAAAGTCGCCCTGACTTCAGCCGCATAGTGAGGAGGAACAGAATGTTTTCTGGGCACCGCTGCAGTATGGCTGGATGGATTTGGTTCTGGAGCATGGCCTGGTAACCTGCTCCGGTCAATGTGCCGTCGATAAAAAACGGGCCAATGACACCACCTTCCCAAATACCAGCCCATACATTCAATCGGGGGCTGCTTGTTGCTTTATCCACCACGATGTGTGGGTTTTCGCGCGCCCAATAAACAGCGTTGTGTCTGTTAACACACCCATTCAAGTGGAAGCTTGACTCGTCAGTCCACACTATTCTGCTCACTGCTCAGGAATGTAGCATCCTGGGCGATTTTGTCCATAATCAGGTCGCAAAATTCCAGTCGCCTGTCGGGGTCATCCTCGTTGAGTTCGTGGACTAGTCGGGGATGGTAAACCTTGTATTTCAAATTTCGGAGAATCTTTCTCACCGAATCATAACTGATATGTGTCGCGGCAGCTGCTGCCCTAAGTGATGTGCGTGGCTCTTCTTCCATGAGTTCCTCAACCTCACGCACTTTTTCCGGTGTTGTTGCGGTGATATTGGGCCCCGAGCGCGACTCGTGAAGGTCGTGGACGGTCCCATGGGTCTCGAATTTCTGACGGATTTTGCAGAACGTGGACTTGGCCGGAACAGGTTCGCCGTAATGTGCAAGCCAGCAAGTAGCCGCTGCATCAAGGCTGTCATTTTGATATACCCATTTCAAGGTGTGTAAAATAAGAAGTGAAAGAACTGCGCTTCGTTTAACATGGAGTCAAATGGGAGCAGAAATGAGACCGAAATGTGTACTGCTGGATTGCGGCGTATCAAGGCGGAGTGCGCTACGAAAGACATGCGAGTGAATGGCGGACCGCGGTGCGATGCCCACAGAAAGTTAAATTTCTCCTGAACAAAGCGACGGTTTTTGATGCGGCTTGCTGTGGTGCAAAGCTGAAAAATGAGCGCTTCCACACATGTATAATGATTGCAACCTTTCGTCGGGTAAAACTCTAAACCATTTGAGTAACAAAAGTGCTCAAATTTCGGTGTTATAAAATTCCGGGTTCCTGCCAGGCATTTTCAAAGATTGTGCAAATTTTTCCGTTACAACATGGTTACGGTCAGCGGAAGAGTTGTAGAGGAAGCCTTCTAGTTTCCAAAAATACCAAAATCGTTGAATTTGAACACTATTTGGCAATTTTATGGCCTGGGAGTCTCGGCCTCTTCCCCGCTCAAAAACGAAACGATGCATCGTTTCGTTTTTGAGCGGGGAAGAGGCCGCGGTTCCCAGGCCATAAAATTGCCAAATGGTGTTCAAATTCAACGATTTTGGTATTTTTGGAAACTAGAAGGCTTCCTCTACAACTCTTCCGCTGACCGTAACCATGTTGTAACGGAAAAATTTGCACAATCTTTGAAAATGCCTGGCAGGAACCCGGAATTTTATAACACCGAAATTTGAGCACTTTTGTTACTCAAATGGTTTAGAGTTTTACCCGACGAAAGGTTGCAATCATTATACATGTGTGGAAGCGCTCATTTTTCAGCTTTGCACCACAGCAAACCGCATCAAAAACCGTCGCTTTGTTCAGGAGAAATTTAACTTTCTGTGGGCATCGCACCGCGGTCCGCCATTCACTCGCATGTCTTTCGTAGCGCACTCCGCCTAGATACGCCGCAACACCGCAATGCACTTTTTGTGCCACGAAAATCCCGGAGTTCGCTCACTTGTTCTTTTACACACCTTGCCCATTTCACAACATTCACGCGTTGCTCCACAGTCAGACGATTCATTCTGACGACCAATACTGCTTGCAAGCGGTTGTGATAATGTCGCACAGGAGCAGTTGTCGACATCCACTGCCTGGACAGGACCGGACTGTGGGCGCACCAACCTTCATGTTTCCGTATGCGCAAGGAGCAGCGAAAATTTGTGCACCTCTCCATTCCCAATTGAGTGCCCTCATCGTGTGCCAGGCAGAATCACCGGCCCACCCTGTTGGATTGCATTGCCAAAGTTAAAATGGATGTTTATTGTCAACGAGTCATGCACACACAGACGGAACGCCGATAACATTTTTGAAAATTCTCCTGAGATAGCTTGCTGATTAGCGGAGTCCAACCGCACCGCAGGTGTTCGAAAGCAGAGCTACGTCTTTTCAATGGACACGGCCACTTGCAAGCAGTCTTTTACGTTTCCTTTTTCGCCGTTCATCCTTTATAATGGAAGTTATGATGCTGTCATCACTATTGACAATTAAAATCTGAGGGGTTTACACCCTTCTTTTTCGGCTTTTCATTTACATCATTTTACGAGGTGGAAAAGTGGTCTCACCATGTTTCTGGTGCATACATATTGCTCCGGAATTGCATGGGCTCGCTCCGGTACCTCTCTGGTTAAATGCAGAATTTTGGTCACCTGGTAATTGGGGAGGTGGATGTACAGGTGGATCTGTTGAGGATACCGCTCTTCGCCCATCAGAAAAGTCCACGTATAATGCTTCGCTTTTGCATCTGCGACCCGGAAATTGATTCCTTTTATTGTAGAGGGTGGTCTGCAGTCATTGTTGAGCATAATCGCATGAAGAATTTTGGGTTACGTTTTTTGAACGGGGGACCGCTCCACGTATGGATGCGGTGTCCTCCTTATGGTGTGCGGCACTACCTTCGGCTTTGGCTGGTCGATTCCAGCAAAGTTTTCGAGTTATATCATTGTGGCACTTGCTTGAGTCATCTTATCCCCCAACTATTCTCATGTAATTGCACAGACTATAGGTGTGTGCGATTCCGGAATCAGAATCTGAATATCAAAATCGAAACCTTTTTGGAATCGGAATCGATGGTAGTGGATTCGGAATCGATGTTCGGAATAGGATTCGCAAGTTTCGATGATACACACAGAAAACAAATGTGATTGGAACGGTCTTTCACAGGGATTACGTGAAACCACAGGTATTAGAATAAAACCGAAGGTTTTATGCTGCATGATAATACCTGGATGGTATTTCCTCATGTGGTGGCCTTGTGATGGTTTTTTGCAAAACCGTTTGGCACCACATCGGTTTCAGAAAGGTTTTTCCAAAAACCACTTGGCATTACTTTGGTTGCAGAAACCACGTGACAGCGGATCAACCAATGGCCGAGCACAGCAGACCTGCTCTTCCATCCTCACCATCCTCTCATGTTTCTCTCTCATCCATTCTCTCATGCGCCAGGCCCAGAGGTGGGGGGAACGGAGCTCCAGCATCAAGTGCAGAATTGCTGACCGACGATTTTTTTCTGTTTTTTTGTATTTTTGCATTCTGGCTGTGAGATTTCGCCCGAGAAATTTCGGCTGTGGACTTTTGCTTTTCGATTGGGACAGCCTGGCGCCTGCTTGTTTCGTGGTTGGCTTGGCTTGCCAGCTGCTCTGCTTTCCAGTGTTGCCAGATCGCGGGTTTTCGGTTTTTGAGCTTCCCCGCAGGAAAAGTTTAGGTTTCGCGGGTTGCGGTCGTTTTGCTGGTTCGGCTCCTCAGTTCGCGGTTTTCCGGTTGTTTTTCCGGCAGAAATTTTTTGTTTTTGATTTCTGGTTTTTGGTGGAGTTTTTCTATATTTTTTCTTATTTTGGAACAAAGTGGCATTTTGCGAGTAAAAATTCAATTCATCCACTGACTTTCACAGAGTTGGTTGGATTCATGATTCAATCTTTCATCACTCATTCGTTGTTCGCGAATCGCATTCCACAAATCGCATTTCATTTGAACAACGGCAGAAAAAAGCGGCATTGACCGCCGAAAATTGACTGCTTTGCTGGTGAAATTCGACATGACTCTCGCTGATTTTTTGCATGCAATTAATCCTGATTTCCAAACAACGAGAAAATATTTTTTGTATGGGCAGAGGTGGAAAACTTTTTTGCAGTATGGGTATCAATGCGGTTGGAGAAATCTTCTTCATTTTTAACTTTTAATTTAAAATAATAAAAAAAATTAAAACTTTGGCAATTTTTTGTGGATTTTTATTTTTTTGAATTTGAGGAAATTTGTTTCATTCACCACATGTTCGGTGTCGGTTCTGTTGTCACGACTCACGAACCTTTCATTTCAGAAATTGGTTGGAATGTCAGATTTCCCGCAATAATTGTGTGTTTTGGTCGCCCGCGGTTTTTTGGCAATTTTCTGAAATTTCTTGCGGTTTTTCCGCGGGGTTTTCACAAAAATCTTGCGGGTTTTTAAAAAATCATCTGGCAACACTGGTGCTCTCCTGCTTTGGCGTCTGTGAGTGTGGCATTTCTGTCCGCATGTCACTGCGTGTGCGTTGTTGACTGAGTTCTGGAAAAAAGTCATGCCATGTTTTCAGCATTTTGTTTTTCTTTGTTTTGTTGTTTTTTGTTGAAATTTTATTTCTCGCCGCTTTATTTTGTGAATTTTTGTTTTTCTTTCCCCACAATTGCGTTGCGTTTGCGTTTGGGCCAACGCGAGATTGTCGTTGTCGAGGGATCAGGCTGAGAGCTGTGGTGAGTTGGTGCCGAGTTGCGCTTTGAGCGAAGAGAGTGTTTCATTTTCTGGACCACTTCATTTTTCTGAGTGTCATGTTGAGAGGGGTTTATTTATCATCATTAATCTTGCTTGGTTTAGCGAATGCATGGCATTCATTTGTTTATTTTGTGCTGTGTTCTGCGTTACTTTCGTGTTGCCATGAACTTTAGGTTGTGTGGCATGTGTCATTTTGATTCGGGCTCATGAATCTGAGCCACATTTTGAGTGATTTTTGTTCCCCCACCCGAATTTGTCATGGATTTGTTGCGTGTCAATTTTCGGTGTGGCGATTGGTTTTCTTTCGAGAATTTATTCTTTCGCTTTTTTGTTTTTTTGCATTATTTTCCCGGTTTGTTTTCATTTGGTTTTTCCTTGTTTTTCTCTTTTGGCAGGCTAATGTTTTTATCTTCCTTTTCACGAAACAGATGCAGGATAAACACTTTTCCCTGTGGGCATAAAATGTTTGTCATTTGGGCTTCATCAATGCCATATTCTGCTGGCTTGGTCACAACTTCACTCTCATCATCACCATATCCTCAAATAGAAGCCTCGTTTCCTGGACATCAGGGGTAAGAACCAACATTCTCAATTTTTTTCCGTTTTGTCCTCTTTGTGCCTGCAGAGGTTGAGCAGTTTCCCACAATTGTCAATCAGAATCAGTCTGCAGATGACCATTTTCACGTCTCCACTTGGCCTTTGCGGATTTAAAAAAATCTTCGTTCAGTTTTGCAACAAATTCTGCCTATCTGCCTATCTCTGACCAGGCAGTTTTTTTATCTCGCTTCTACTCTGAACAACAACTCTCAACAGCATAGATTTGCTGCCCTGTTCTATCTGTACCTACTGAATATGCTATTCATCTGATCATTTCACGAAGTGGTTTTGGTTGATCTTGCAGTTACACACTCATTTCTTGTTTGTCGTCACCTAAATTGCAATTCACTACAAATAATTTTTCCCTGCAATTCAGTGATGACAGCGTGACGGGGTTTCGCTAACTCCGGAGGTAAAGCAAATGCACTGCAAATTTCTACTATTTTATTAGATGAGAAAAATTTGCCTCGCATTGGCGTTACGTCCGGAGTTAGCGTTACCCCCGTCATGATCTCTCCGCCGTGAGTTTACTGCAAATTGATTTCTTTCCAGACGCTTTTTTCCCAGAATTTTGGCGTTTGATTATTTCGTTTTTTCAGATGTCGCTGGCATACTTACGCAGCGAGTGTGCCATAATTTTGATTTGCCTAAATTTGTGTTCCTTTTCAGTAAAAAGTGGGATGCTAATTTTGCGGTCCGCGAGCCAGACGCGGGATTCAGTTGCAAACTTTTGTCCCAGCGTGTTGTCCCCGATTTTAGAGCAATCGTTTTTGAACGAAGAGAAAACAACTCGTGAAAACCTTTTTTTTCAAGCATGGCTCTGTACAGGTGAGCTGGCACTCAATGCAGCTGCGAGCATGTTTGTGAGGCTGCTTGCACAATTTGGAAATTTGACTTGTTTCTAGCCGTCTATTTTTTGGTGATCTTTTGCAGAAGTTTTTTTTATTTGCCATCCGGTTGAAAAAAGCTTTCGTTTTCTTTGCAGCTGTCCAACATTTCTTCCCAAAGAGGTTTTTAAATTTGGCTTTGTTCATCTGTTGTCTGCGTATTCATTCCTTTTTGTAGCAATTTTTGCATTTCCCCATGGTTGCTTTCCCATTTTAGCCTTTCAGTATCAGACGCGGTTGCATCGTCTTTCCCGCTTTCTTTTGAGGAATTAAGAGAAATATTCTTCGCTCCATTCCGTGTCGGATTTTTGGGATGCGTTTCTCTGGACCCAGTTAATTTTGGGCCTGTGATCTCCCCCTGGAACAGAGGCGTCATTTCATATTTTGATGGGTGGCATTTCTCAGTGAATTTCTCATGCTGATGACATTTTGAAATCTGTGGTTCATTTTGTGTGCAATGTTCTTCTTCTTCTTTCTTCTTTGGGTCATATGGACAGATAGCCTAAGGCTGGTGGTCCGACCGTTTATGTTTTGTTGTGTCGTCAGCCATGGTCCCGGTGAGGTACTGGCAAATGTCACCTGAGAGTAGCTGCTCCAGCACCCACCGCTCCAGGCACCCAATCAAGGGTCCAGGCGAGGTACCGGCATAGTTCCGAGGGTAATTGCAACAGCACCTACCGCTCCAGGTCCCAAGACCTCAGTCATAACTGCCGATACTGCCGGTATTATGGCACAGCCAACCCACAGGAAACCGACGTCGAGTATCGGCGGGTGATACCAAGTGGCTTCTGTGTTCATGTAACCTGCCAGGCCTCTGTCTTGGACCTGGAGCTGGGTGTTCTTTAACGTGCGCAATGTGATGCTACACACGGGACCTCCTTCTTAAAGTCCCATCCGAAGGACTAACAGACTGGCCACTTAGGCCTAAGTCTGTCTTTCCGACCGAATTCACCATGCCTCGCCGAATGAGGATGCACACACAAGTGCCATGGCAAATTTCATTTGCCGTGCCCCGCCGAGGGAGGATGCACACATAAGTGCCACGGCAAATCTCGTTGCACGGCAAATGTTCTGGAAGCTGATTTCACATCACGGCGAGTCTTAAGCACATGCCAACTGAAAGGATTTTGGAGGAGAGGAAAATTACTCAAATAAAAAAAGTTATGAAGTACGCATGATGGGGCTCTCATTCACGTGAGCCCCTGACCTCAGGTCCAGTCAGTCCATAGCGAAATCCGGCACTGACTTTATTACGGCATCTGCCAAAATGTATTATTTCATGTGCTCGTATATGATTTCAGTATAGGTAACCTACCTACTAAGCACGAGCTTGCAATGGGTGTTGTCCCCTTTCCCTTTATTTTGGCATTGTGATGACATTTTTCCTTTCCACCAATTTCAGTTGTTCATGCTGGCGCTTGCTTCAATCTGAAAATCACCTTTCTCTTCTGTGTTTCCTGTAAATTCGCCCGGTTCAGCATTACTAGAGGATGGACTGACCCACTCCTGATGGTGGACTTCTCTCAACATGTCTTAAGGTCATATAGGTAAGTATTGTTCCTTCTTAATTCATCTGTCCATTGCAGCACTTGGCATCACAATCTTGACCTTTTTTTGTAGACACACACAGCGTTTATTATTTGTCATGACGGCCTGTTTGCATTTGTTCAGCAAGCAGCAGCACCGCCAAATCATTTTTACCTACGTGCCGGTCAAATCGTGTTCGCTGGTTTGATTTTCCTGTATTTCAGAGACACGGCACAGTGTCTGTTCACGCCTGAATTGAACTTGGTTAAGCCATGTTCTGATTTTTTTTATTGAGATTGTTTTCCTCGACATTCCATCGTCAGTCGGAGTCCTTTCGAGATCCGCGTCTTGGAGCTTGGAGTTCAAAAATGGAAACCCATAAAATTATTCGGACAATAATTGCAAAACGCCTTGTGCGGCACGCTTGCCATCGCAGCAGGGGCGTCATTTCGGGACACAGAAATCGTGGCGTTCTCCCTTACTCAAATGCCCTCTCATGCTGTCTGCATTCCCCTTCCTTGACATGCTCTTTTGGATAACCTTGATGGTAAATTTGCCTCTGGAACACCTTTTTGCACCAAAAATAACCCGAAAGTTTTTAGAATTTCTTCAACATCTCCGCCTGACTCTGTCCCTGGGAACCTCGCTGAGGCTCCGCCACAGACCAACTACGCGAATAACTGGGCTCCGCTCCGGCCCCCTTCTGCGCCGCATCTTGATCATTCTTCGCAGAAAAGACCCCGAGAAAACGAGAAATTGACCTCCCTGAGCAAGAAATCACAGTTGATGGTATTCACCAAAGCCGTTTTAATCCCACCTAACCCGAACACTCAATAACCATATCAACAGACGGATGCATCATTCAACAATGGAAAAGGAATAAGCGTTGTGCAAAGAAATGAAATTTTCGCAACACAAATCTATCCATTCAATTGACTATTTTGAGCATAAGGTTTCCGTTTATGGCTTTGGGGGATACGGCCGAGTGAGTAAATATCCATTCTGTTTTCTTCGCATCATGTCCAGTGATCAGATTTCTCAACATGATTTTTCTTCTTTTAATCTTTTACAGCATCTTTGGAAACAACCCAGCCCCAAATCTTTTCTTTCCGATACAAGAATGGACAACAGATACTCTCCACCACTGCCTGCCCATTCACCAACCCTTTTCTGTTTCCAAAGAGGAAGCATCCCACCCTGGTGCTTGCACAGATTCCCACATGCCAGGCTTGTGTTCTATTTGCATTGCCCACATGATGCAAATGTCCAGTTGGCTCCACCATGGAATGCAAGCCAACCCAACAAGCCGTTGCCACCGGCGGCGGCGCCTTCCCGTGTTGGAGGGTTTTCAGTCAAGTTGGTTTTCCAATTCCCTTGGATACTTGACGGCGGAAGCTGGAAAGAATGCGTCAAAAAGCAAACAATACGACGATGTTGGTAAGTGTCGCAACTTTGGCATCACCATGGGATGGGAAATTGTGAAGACATACCGCGATGGATAGCATTCTGACAGGATAGACCCACTTTGTATTCTTGAAGTTTTCAGGAAAGTTGCTTCATGATTTTTGCGCAGGAAATGCATATTTGTTCAGGGAGTGAGAATTTTCCTTTGAGTGGGTTCCGGGGCAACGCCCAGGCGAGGCATCAAATCTGGGAACGGATCACTTTCTTTTGGAAGTGTGATGCCGAGCAACTATGGGTTTCCAATGAACATGTGGAAATCTTGGGGTGATGTTCCCAGAAACTGACCAAATACCGATGTCCAAGTGCCCAGTTTTGCACAAAGTTTTGCGCAAAAAATCCGTGCTTGAAACAGATCGTTGTTGAGCCTGTTGGACGAATCAAACAATTCGACGCATGTTCATGAAATCTGTCATGAACCAAAGTCTTTGTAAATGTAAGTCTTTGCCAGTGTTTTGTTTTTACAAGTTGATCGATTCTGATGATGGTTTTTTGTCAACATTTTGTGGCAAGACAGCAATAACGCAGGACCATTCAGGTTTTCGAAGGGGCATCTGGCAGCTGGCGAAAGTTGAATAGGGGGGGTTCGGGTGACGGAGCCCTCAGCAATTGGGGGCTTGGGACGAGCCCTATAGCGGTGCTCCAAACGCAGAGCTCCTGGCGGGCGGTATGGTGATACTGCCAGACCGCGAGCTCTGCCAGGGACTTCCACAGCTGTCCCAGTTTTTCGTTTTTTGCTGAATTACGCTGTTGTCAGTTTTCAGCAAACCGGCGTTTTGGTGAAAATGTTGAGTTCCAATGGGACCTCCAATTAATAGATCTAAATTCTGGGGTCTAGACAGATCTATTATTTATTCCAAGTGTAATGGTTAGCCACTCTAGACTCATGACTGATGCTCAATGGCGACCATATGACCAAAGAATAGACAGAGCTTTAAATGCTGTAAAATACTTGTTAACTTTTAATTCTTCATTTTCTCTTTCAAATTTCTAACACTTACAACATACATTTATTCAAGACATTCTCACCTTTAATTTCACCAAAATTCCGGCAAGAATGACTTTTCAAGTTGAACCCTTCTTTTCTGTTCTTAAAACTATTTTCGCAATTTTTCCGCAGACTGACTCTCTGTCTCCAACCTCACCCATATTTATAAACTTTTCTTACGTCACCCATCAATTTGCGCACATCTTCCACACTTCCATAATTTCCCCTTGCCTGTCAACTTGCCATTTACATTTTGAAACTCACCTATCACGCCTAATAATTAATTACCTTGATCTGCTCCTAGCACTCTCAAATCTGATTGGTTACTTACTAGAAATATTAAAACATTGTTTCCAACCCATGAAAACCCTTACTCACTCTCTCCCCCTTTTTGCCCTCTGTCAAAGTCAATCACACACTTTAGTTGTACTCACCAACAATGTTTCATCATTCTGTTTCTATGCCCATACATTTCCCAGATTTTTCCAGATCTTGTAATTACTTTTACCTTGATTTGCCCGCTTGCTGTCAAGCCATGCAAACCTTCACGATTACCTCATCCTATCTTCACTTAGCAACTCATTTTCATATCACATTTTTACACTCGAAAACAACCTTACACTCTGACCCAAAAGTATCCCTACTAGGTTCCCCTGAGGTCCCTGGGCTTATCACATGTATCACTGGATCAAGTGTGGGAGGGAGCTGCCCATTTTAAAAGGCCAAGACCCCCCTTGGATGTTAAACCTCCATGTTTGCAATCTAAGCCCATCTGCATGCTTGTGCAATGTTGTTATCAGTGACAATCAAGTGACAACATAAAGATGAGGTGGCTTTCTGTACCGGAGCACAAACGAGGCAGTCGGCTGAGGGTACCCCTGTGGCATTCTGGGAGGTAGTACCCTTGGAAAAAGGCCAGGGTGTGGTAGCTTCGGATGAAGGCTTCGGAGTGACCACCACATTACCACCTTGTGAGCATCAATTGTGTGGTACGAAAAGGGCATTTGCATGACTGCTATTTGTGAACTTCCAAGCGGCATGAAACGTTTAAATCATTCCCAACAACGAGATTTCCCTTTCGGCCAATTCACAGTTCGAATTTTGCGATAATCCATGAAGTATGCCTTATGGATATGGTTTGATATATACACTCATCAATGAATCGTTGATGAATGAATGTCAGGGCTGAGCAACCTTTTTTGTCCATATTCATCAACAAGATTGTTACTGAGGTCGCGGGTTGCTTTTCATGCGCAAAAATTATTGGATTGGGTTTAGAGTTTCACATGTGGAGTGTTCACAGAGTTTCACATGTGGAGAGTTTCACATGTGGAGAGTTCACAGAGTTTAACATGTGGAGAGTTTCACATGTGCACCTGATCACATGTGGACCGAACAGATTGTCATTTTTGCTCGCATTAGTCAAA
>JASGXE010009000.1:0-14862 GCA_030068105.1 Sinentomon sp. SZTP_YWyxl
GTTAATTTTTATAGCAAGAATATCATTATTCCTGCCATATATTATTTTGGGCAGTTTTGAAAATGCCTTCATTGAACTTTTGAAATTGTGGGTGCTTTCCATGCTCCTATTTGCAAAGCAGTCGAAGGAAATCTGCCAGGCCAAATGCACATGTGACTGGATAAGAGATGTAAAGTAGACAACAAGTCAGTTGGGTCATCATGTATCGACAATGACACTTGAGATGTGAGACCATTGATATGGAGGCCGATCAGTTGACGAAGCCAAAACAAAGAGAGAAAAAAACATACAAAAAGCGAACGGATTGGCAAAAATCTCTTGCTCAATCGAAAACGTGCAGCTTTTGCATGTGCAGGACTAACTTCGAAATCTTACATTTATCCGACTCAAATAGCTGTTTCTGTGCAGATGCGTTGGTATGGGTAGGTATACTTACTCAAGCTGTAGCTGTTTGCGCACGTGTTTCATTTCATTTGTTTCATTTCCCATGCAGTTGTCTTTTTCATTTACACCATCTTCATCTTCATCTTCATTTTTCATTCTTCATCTATCTGTAATCAGGTTTCAAGATCCACAGCTGAAGGACAGGGTGACCAGGGTTATTTTGCTCTGGGTCAACAATCACTTCAATGACTTTGAAACTGATCCTGCAATGCTCGATTTCCTGGACAACTTTGAAGCCGGATTAGAAAACGAAAAGATGCTTGGACAGTTGAGGTTGCTGAACATTGCCTGTGCTGCAAAAGCAAGAAGCAGAACGGTCATTCTGGCCAGGCCGTACAGGGATGAAGAGCTTGATTTCTCAATTATGGGCGGATACGACCGAGGATTTGGCATCTTCGTTTCAAAGGTTAGCATAAGCAGATAAGTTCTTTGATCACAATGGACATCATTAATATTCAGAAATTCTGATCAGGGACCTTAATCAAATAGACCTGCTAAGCTAAGAAGCTGCTAAAGTCCTGCTACCGGCCTGCTAACATTCATTTTCTTTTTTCTTTATTCAAGTCAACCTGCTAAATTAGCAGGATGATGGCAGGAATTTAGCAGTTGCTCAGACTTAGCAGGAAGTTAGCCGTATTCGTAACTCCAATCTGACCAATGTAAAAAAGTTACGAGGTTTTCAGAAAAAACCCCAATGTGCTAAATTTCCACGAAGCATCACAAAATCTGCAAAATCACTTGTGAAATGAAAGTGTTACAATTCCAGATTTGCACAAAAAAAGCTTCCAAGGAAGCACCGTGCAGAGAATGCATTTGTTTCAAAATTGAAAAATTGTTCTTCACCCTTCCTTTTTTTTTTTTTGCAACACATCGTCAATTGTCATCTCAGGGAAATTTCGCTTCCACCTGGCGGCAAACCCCAGCAGAACACAGCAAAATCAGGATTTAGATTGGAAAAATAAAATTTTGATTCGATTTTCCAGCGTGGATCCAGACTGTGGATCTTGAACTCGGTCGCTCGTGGCCAGATATGAGGAGTGACTGTGAACTATGAAAAGCATTGATTTGATGAGATTTTCCATTTGGGATTGGGATTCGGATTCTAGGGATTGGATTCGAACACCCCAAGAGTTCGCTCAACTCCAAACTAAATCAGAAAATACACCGTGATTGTGACGCCGTGCAGCTTTCTCGAGTCAAGCCTTTGTGTATTGGAGTTCACAAATTTGAAGAGATAACCAACCAGAGGACAGAGTCAAAGATCCCAATCATCAATGCACTTTTTATTTCAATTCCAAAGGACTTTTTCGCTTTCGCTGTTGTATTTCTTTTGCATTGGTTTTCCGTGTCTTGTTTTTTTTTTTTTTTTGCTTCATTCGTCATCACATCAAAAAAAATAAAAAATAAGTCTTTATTGATGTGTCCGTTCACCAGCTCCATCCACAGACCCAGCAGCCACACCACTGAGTTGGAGATTTGTTCATCATCATTTTGTTTTGTTTGTTGATTGAATTAATTCACTTTTTGTTTTTCGTTGATTATTTTTTGATGAATTAATTCACTTTTCTTCCTGATTACCTGATTGATGATCAATGCAGGTTGAGAAGAATTCCAGGGCCGAGGAGGTTGGTTTGAAAAAAGGTGATCAAATTCTAGAAGTCAATGGTCAAAGCTTTCAGCACATCAGTCATGCCAAAGCATTGGCCATTTTCAAAGCATCAACTCATCTATCGATCACAGTCAAATCCAATTTGTTAGGTTAGTTTAGTTGTGTTTTGTTTTTGTGCTCTCATCTCATCTGAGATGCCTCATATTGCTACTCATGCATGCCTTCTTCCTTTCTTTTCCTTTCTTACCTCCTCACATCATCCTTCTTCCTTCTAGTTCTTCTTTCCTGATAGGGCACAAAGTAGACAGATAAAACACGGGGTCACGTACTTAAAGGGGAAATGGACGGGACAGGGTATCCTGGTATCGCTCTCAAACCCAATTGTGGGAGAACTCTGACTGTCCTTTCAGTCAAATTACAATTCCATGTGTCTTGTAAGTTCAGGCAAATGTTCGGCTCATCAGACAAAAGAAAGCAATATAATCTTGCATGGGATCTTGATCTCAGTGAGGATCTCGACTCGACCACTGCTCACAAAAGTATTGGCATTTGATGCAAATGCAGCCATATTTCGCTTAAATCTCAATCACAGTGAAAGCACTTTGATCTCAATAATCATCTATCACTCTGAACTCAGTAACTAATTAACTTAGCAGCACTCAGAACTGCATTTGGCTAGGGACACCCAACGGTACCACGAGCTCAATTTACCAGTCGTCAAGGTCCACTGGTCAATGGTCAACCATGTTATAAGACACTGAAAATTGCACATTAATAATTGAAGACTCGGACACAGAAGATCAACATTTTTAAACTAAACTAATTGCATTTATTGGTCACTTACGACGGACACTTTTTACAGCAACGGGCAAATGCCACTCTTACACTTGAGGATTGAAAATTGAAATGTAATTTAACTAACCACCACAATTAGATGAATAAATGGACGAGAGATGAACAATTGAATTCTGATCTAATCAGCAGCAGCAGCAGCTGAGTGACAGTAGGAACTGAGATGCAAAGAAAATGCAGCAGAGCATCCGATAGAGAGATTGGCATTATTTTAATTGCAAGCACATGAATGAACTAATTTTGACTTGATGAGTGATGGTTGGTTGCACAAGACAAAACAGAAGAAAACTGGAACAACTGCTCAGAATGGGAACATGATGCAGAGCAGAGCAGAGCAGAGCAGAATCAATGCCAGAATGAGACTCCACTGCACTGAACTAGGTACCACCCATAACACCAGATAACACCAGGTCCAGATATTGAGGCCAGGCCATTTTAAAATTTAGCATTGCACAGTACAAAAGCTTTTGCATGGCTCGTTAACACCTGCTGGAATAGAGAGATTGTTTTTTTTTCAGGGCCACGGTCCTTCATGGCACCTGATGAGTGATAAACAATTTGTGCCAAATTCGGAAGATGATTTGAAAGAGCAAACGTTGATGGTGAATGTAATGCTGATGGTGATTTTGTTTTGTTTCCATCCTTAGCCTCTTTGGTTTGGCCACTTTTTGCAATTCCTGGTCTCATTCATGTTCAAAGAAGTTTCTTCACTTCTTTCAATGTTCTCTTGCAGTTAGGACTTAGGCTGAAGGCCAGGCCATGATGACATTGAACGAATCCAGCTGGAAAACATACGCCTTTCATTTATTTTATAGAGATGCTCGTACTACTCGTATGTTCTTATTCGGGAATTCAGTAGGTACCCCGAAAAGACCCTGAATTTGGTTCTGCAAATTCACGTGGACCCTTTTTAAGCATGGTTATACTCTCATGAGCAGAAAGCAGTGTCTACACAACAAGATGCAAATCAAATCTTTTCACAGTTATTCCGAGAAGAGAAGAGAAAACTTTCCAAATTCAAGAAGAGAAAGAGAGACTCGTAACATTTTCCTGTGCAGATCATGGTTTGAATCTTTTTGGATACCTAACACTTTCTATTTTCAAAACTTAACAGCCACTGCAATTTCCATAACTGCTGATCGCATGCAAGTAAATGCAATCAAAGCAAAAACCAGAATCTTAAAATCACCCCTTAACGGGAAATATTGTCGGCCTAAAATTGAGGAAGACCAAAATTTGATAATGGCCATAGGCTTCATTCAGTGTTAGCCGAAACCTAACAGAATTACGAATATTAAAAGCTACAAATTGTTGGAAGAAAAGAGAAAAGAAAATTGCTTTAAATTTTATCAAGGGCATGCATACTCGTACAAGCATAACAGTACCACCAAAGTCCAGAGCAGCACCTTTGTGGTCAGCAGTCAGCACACCCCATTGCTTTTAAACAACTACAAAAGGGTAAAACAAAGAATACTTTGCTGTTTGCACAACAGCATGAAATCCAAGCATGAATGTTCAAACGAGCCCAACGTCCTACTGGATCAAAACACAAAAGGTTGGAAACTACAGGGCTGCAAAAATCAAAATCACCACACACATTCTCTGGTTTGTACAAATCTGGCTTACACAAAATAATGCCCTGACAAATCACCCACCCACAGTGTTATGAAGTGCTCAATTTCACACCAGGGATAAATGCCAAACGAAACCACAGGAGCACTCACTGTTGCATGAATCCAACCAAAGTCAAATGCCACACAACACAGCACACAAAACTGATGCCAAAACTGATTCAGATTGTTTGACTCCTGATGGTTTTTCTTTCAACTTCATTAAGATATTTCCTGACATGGTTTTCTAAAATTTCTGTGAATATTAAATGAAGAAGTTGCTTCTTTCAGGCAGGCTTCCTTCTCAATGGAAGCATGCTTTTGTGTGCCCAAGCCCTTGTAAAGTCTTGGAACATTTTATTGGACAACAATCTCAAACTGGCATAAGAAACAAATGGGATCCTTCAGCATGGTTTCCGTTCAGAAGTTTCCTGTCAAGTGAAAAACAACTGGTCAATTTCACACAGATCATTTCCAATGTTGATTCGTCAGGCCAACTTGATGCTGTATTTCTGGACTTTCAGAAGGCCTTTGACCCGGTCCCTCGTAAGTAAGGCCCTTGCAAATAAGATAAAAAGTTTAAACCACAGACTTGCTGCTTATCATAGGATGGATTTCTGGTTTTCTGTCTCAACACACTGAACAAGTCTATACAGATGGAGCTTTTTCAGGGCGGTTATCAAAGGCGGTTATCCCGTGTTCCACAGGGCACTGTTCTGGCCCCCACGTTTTTTTTTTCACTTTCAGAAACGATATTCCAAAGGTGGTAAAATGCAACGTGCACTTGCTGGCCGATGATTGTGTCATCTCAAATGTTATTCAAACCCCAGATGACTCTCACATTGCAAAAAGATCTTGGTGAAATTTTACTTTAATGTGGGAAATGGGGTATGGTATGAGGTTAGACATTGGTAAATGTGTGATTATTCTCTTTACCACTAAAAATCACATAATCTTCGGCAGATATTTCCAGTCCAACATTGAGCTCCCTGTCATATACCACACCAAATAAATCTGGGGGTTACATTCACAAATCGCTTAAACTGGGAGATGCAGTAAATCACACCATTTGCAAAGCAAAATCAATTGAGGAAAAACTTTATTTTGCTCTGGTGCATGCAGTTTAAGAGTATGCTGCCTCTGCATGGGATTCCTACAGGGTCAATTTAGTTGAAACACTGGAGAGAGTGCAAAGAAGAGATGCACTATTTTTCTGTGGTAGGTAGGTACGCTTCGCTGGATTGTATTTCGAAGATGTTGGAGAACCTGGATGGACTTCTTTGGCATCAGAAAAATTTCTAGAATTGCTAGCTTATTTGGTGACTGGTCTGCCACAAAGCAGTTTCTTTTTCCAGTAAACTATAGAGGGAAACTATAGAGGGAGTGTACCGGTGGAACATGCCTGTTGGCTGCAAGTTGCTGCAGTTTGAATTAATTTCGAAATATTTTTCTCACAAAAGGCTCATGATAAAATCAATACTTGTCCTGTTAGCTTCACAATCGAAAAGAAATTAACGCACACCTGCGATCTGTTTGGGCGCCTTTACACGTACACTATCTGATGAAAGGACTCAAAGAGTTTGTTGGAAAAATCAGGTTCAACAAAAACCGCTGTGGAATTGGCAGAGTTTTTTCTGGTTCACGCAGGAAAGCAGATCGACGCACAATTCACAACGCACGTGGTGCCAGACTTTAAACAAAAAATCGTCATTGTTCCAGGCAAAGTGTCCTCTTTGATTGAAGTCATTTGCAAAAGTCTAAGTTAAACCATCATCAGTGTGCTGATGTTTGGGCTCAGAAATTGATATCAGAGGAGAACAGAGACTATTTTTAAACCTTCCATTTTAGCCCAAGGATTATTATTATTTTTTTTATTATTATTTGCAATACTGCCACTAATGCATTGGTGGCACGCGTGAAACAGGGTACACGCTCCCTCGTTCAACATTAATGACAAGAGCGAGAACACATTAACAAACACAGCAACAACATTCATCACAAACAGAAATAAGTGAACAAAAGGGACATGGGTTTCACAACAACACAAAAGTGTGAGTGGAGAAGAAGAAACAAGGACATTTATTGTGCAATACCTGTGACAGCTTTGCATGTTACGATAATGTGCGACCTGGGGTCAAGGCTATTCCAGTCTCGGATAGTTTTTGGAAAAAAGGAGTTAAAGTGCACATTTAAGTGGCTGACCGGGCTTGTTAGGGCAAGCCCATTGTCTGTTCTTCTCTGAAAAGGCTTTATGGCATAAGTGGGAAGGCTAAAGTTATAGTTGCCAGAGAGGATATCTTTAAAAATTTTGGATTTCTTTAAAAAAAAAAAGGATGAAAATGACACCCCGGTTTATCTTCAACAACTGATGTCCACATGTAAATTTACCTCCTTACAGTCTCAGTCTCATGCAGAAGTGAAATGCTGCTAGTCCAAATGTGTTAATAAGAGGTGTATATGCTGCTATGTTTGCTTCTTGTTTTGCACGATGTAAGTAAGTCATGTTTGCTAGGTTTTTTTTATTAGCTTAACTGAATCATTAAGTGTGAGGTGTTATTGTTTTGTCGTTTATTATCTCTTTTTTATTCTCCATTTTTGTGGTGATTGATTGCTATGCTGCAGAAGAGCAATATCTGTGATGTTTTGGGTCTTTCACAAATGAGGAGATGGGTTATTGTTTGGCCTTGCCTTTGCCTTTGCCATGGTGTGTGGTTACATAAAGTGGATCAACTCATTTATTCCGAAGAGTTTCGAATCGACCGATGGTAGGACAAGCAAGGTTGCCACCGTCTGATCGTTTGAGCGGAACAGCTGGATTATTGTTCCCTTTCTATTGTGTTGAAATGGCGTTTTGGTCACAAAAGCGTTTTCTGACAGACTTTCCGCATTGTTGATAATACTTTTGAAGCAAGTAATTTTGCGGACATACGACATGGTCAGAGGTTTGGCTCAATTATTTCACAATAATAGGCCAACAAACCCTGGCCAAATCTACATACAAATCACCACGATTGCTTGGTTTCCCGACTGCAATCCAGGACGTTTGGCCGCAGGTCTGGCCATCGCACGTTCGCAATCGTCCTTCTGGCTGCGGAGGGCAACTCGCCACAAAAGACATGCTTCTAGACATGCGACCGTGAAGGACAGAGGTGGTCCGGACATTTGGTCACGGGAGACTGGAATGTGCGGCCTCGGAGGAAGACTGGCCTGGTAGGAAAAGTGGCCACCGGATGGATTGCCGAAATGTGATAGGCCCGTTAAACTTGGAAGTGGGACATTGACCCAATCAGGAAGAATGACTGCATAGAAACTAAAATTTGAACCCAAATTTGTTTTCGGATGCCAGGCATCCAAACATTCGAAGCTCGAATTGTCTGACTTTACGGGCTAAATATTCACTGTGATGAAAAGTTTCCATGGCAACCTCACGTCCGGCGGGAGGCAAGTTTGACACATGCAGGCCAATTCATTTCCCAGCAGCAAAATTTCCGGCGGCCAGATATCCACAGCGGCAAGATTATGTTATAGTGGCGTCGGAATTAATGCAATCAAACATGTAAAAAATTTCGACTTTTCAGATTTTAGCAAAAAATCCATGCTGCAGAAATTAAAGATCCTTTTTGCAACCGATGTAAAAATGACAGCTCCAGGAAGCTCAGTTGAAATCTAGTGCTTTAATTTCTACCGCCTGCTTAAGGTAAGGCTATCACCGAATTTGATGAAAAATCATAAAAAAATCGATTTTCCACTAAATGATGTCACCAGAAAGCTGAACTTTTACTGAAAAAAATGGTCTTTGTTTCGTCAAAATCGGACTAAAATTGTGGTTGTAGTGAATTTCCAAAGGTCGCTCTCACAGGCGGAATCGGTTGTAATTCTACAAGTCGCGAAAACCCAACATTTTTGTTTGGCGCTATATCTCCGCTTGCTATTTTTGGCTATTTTCAAGCTGAAAAATGCATCTCCTCCTAAACGGCTCGACCGATTTGGCTGAAATTTTCACCAGATCTCCGGGGACATATTCCCAAAAAAATCTGCCTCAATTGGAACCTTAGCACCATTGTAAGGCCCATTTTGGGGGATTTGAATTTCATACGCTGCCCAAAAAAGTCCAGCGCTAAAGGGAAAACGACTATTCAAAGAGTTTTGGAGGTCACAGAAAGTTTGTGGAGGCAGTATTTGTAGCCATAGACATATATTAACCTCCTGTTAAATATCTCCCAGATCGGCCAAGGCGTTTAGGAGTAGTATGGATTCTAACGCAATGCACTTTTCCAACGCATTTTTGATTTTTTCTCAAATGCTAAAAGTGATAGAAAACCCTACTCTGCGCCATGTTTTTAGATTAAGAAAGACCTACAAAACAAAAAAAAGTTCATAAAAATCGGACCACAGACACCGAAGTTGGTCCGATAGGTGATATCCTTACCTTAAGAGAAAGAAGAAATAAAGAAAGAAAGTTTTGAGACAACAGCTAAACGGGAAAAACACACGCGTACACTACACATTAATTCCGCCATTTCTCTACAACACCGCGGTGTGCAGTGATCAGATATCCGGCGGTCATCAGCTGTTCGATGCAGCCAAGTTTCAGGTACAGATATTTGGTGGCCTTATGTTCGCGGCGGCCAGATATTCGCCGCGGCCATATGTCCAGCCCCCGACTGCATGTTGTTCAGTTGTGGCTTGTTATTAGCCGTCTCCTTGTTGTCCTCTGTGCTTCTTGTTCTTGATAACTGATTTGATGCTGTCCACCTGAAGGCCTGCTGGCAAACAAAATCATAAAAACTGGCATCTTCAAATACAGTCGGGATGTGGAAGTTTTACCACATTTTCAAGAAGCAAAATCTCATGTTTCAGAGACAGTCATTCAGATATTCGAAAGCAGGAGTATCGCAACACTGCTGGAAGCAATAAGCTTAAAAAAAAGGCAGAGCCACAGATGAATGAGCACCAACGGTCAGTTAGTGACGGTCGACCATACTGAGCCTCCTGGCAGCTTTGCTAGATATAGAGGCGAACGACATTCTGAGAATTTCTTTCGTGGAAAATGGAGACAGCACCGCAGGTAGTGAAACAACAGATCAGGTTTGAAATCAATTCCATGAAGAGTGGACGATGGAGCAGCAGAATGTGTTTTCAATTACCTACCAGTGATGAAATTCAGGGCCATCATCGGTGGCATAGGGAACGAGAAATGCTCACAAGCGGCTCGCTTGCCCTGCTAGTGATGGGATCGGATAGGTGAGGTTTGGTTGGCAAGACTGGTTTAGATTGGTGTCGACGGGTAGGTATATGGGGGCATCCCCAGGGGTATTCAGGCATCCAATTTTAGGGACCATCCCAAATTTCAAAATCCCGTCAACTTGTGGGGCTACGTTACCCTGAGCACCTCCCCCACCAGAGGCTGCCACTTGGAACCCCGCCTTGCTTTGGACACACCTCCCGAAATGGCCGAAATTACAATAAGGGACTCCGGGCCCCAGACCACTTGACTTGGTTGGTGTACAACTCCTTCTCTGAAACATGATTCCCCAGCAAATCCGGAAATGACTCCCGCACTAATGAAATTGCGGCAAGGTAGTCAAATGAGATGTCTCCAAAATGTTTTGAAGGTCTGTCAGCCGGTATCGCTAAACAAGTCTCCCTCCACAAACATAATGAATGAATTTGAACAAGCATTATTGTTGCTCCATAATTTGGTCAGCTCTGAAATATTCCAATCGTGTTAGATAAGAAGATAAACTACTGCCCGCTTGCAGATCACAACAGAAAAATGCTTTGTTTCATCAAGCCTGATTCACAAACAACTCATCGATGAGACCACAGAAATAGACCACGAAATGCATGAAAAGCAATGATGAAAACCAAACAAACAGAGGCTGACACAACAGGCGGCGTCAGCGTGCATCCGATTCTCGCTTCTTTTGGTTGTGCTCTGCTGCCTTAAAAGCTGAACACCAGCGGCTCTATCGGACGGTAACAGCAAAATATGATGTAACAATGCATTTCACACTCAAGTCATGCATTTCACTTGGTAGATCCACACACCTTGCCTTTGCCTTTCTTCCCTTCCTCTCCTCCCTTCTTACACCGCACGTCAGCAAAAAGTGCTATGTTTCTTTTTTTCTCTCCTCTCCACTCCACTTGATGTGCCAGGATGCTTGTGAGAGAGAGAGGAGAGAGTTCAAGTTCAATGAGGGGGCAGGGAGAGAGAGAGAGAGAGAGCATGTGAGAGAGATCGCCACAAGGAGAGGAGAGGGGAGGGGAGAGCAGAAATGCAAAATGAAAAATAATCCCATTTTCAGGCTTTGCAAAGCAAGCAGTCACACACGAATCGCATCATCACCCCCATGAATGATGAAAACCCCCACCCCCTCCCACCAGCTCCATTCCTCTCTTCAACAAATGGAGTGGGCTGTAATTTTGTATCATCTCCCATCCCATCCCACCATGGTTAGTTTAGTTTATTGAAGCCCATCCGTTCTGTCTGCTGCTCCTGCTCCTGCTCGTGAGATGATGATACGGTGACGTCTGGCGATAATGTGATCTGACTTGTGTAGGCTAATGATCTTGTTTCTCTCTCTTATCTTTTTTTACGTGAGGCAATCAAAAAATTTAAAGACTGGAGTGATTTCTGTCCACTGTCAATAATTTTCTTAATTTGTACTTGTTCTAGTTTCTGTGTTCCAATAGCACTATGCAGGCCGAGTTTGGTTTTTGATCTTTCCGTGCTTGTCTTTGGTGGCCCCATAACTCTTGAGACTGTTTTGGGGACTGGGCATTAATTATGTTTTTCACCAAGAAAGAGCAGAGGACTCGGTGGTCAATTTTTTCCACCTGTGGTGAAACGGAGACCAACATTCATCGGCAAGTGTCCAGACGTTTGTGGGGATAGTTCCCCGTCCGCGGCAGGGTTTTGGAATGGGTTGCTCAATTCAAAGGAGGAAGGGACAGCCCCGCAGTGGTCGGCCCACCACAAGCACAATAAAGGAAAACATGTGTTTGGAGGAGCTGGTCATGAAAGACCGCAGAATGACTGTGGAAGATGTAGAGGGGGCTGTTGACATTTCCTTCGGCTCAGCTGAAAAGCATCCTAACAGAGTGCTTGCATTGGAGCAAGACCAGTGCTCGATGGGTTCCGAGGCTTCTGGACGAGGAAAAGAAAAGGCAACGCCTGTTGATCTCTAAGGCAATGTTGACGAGAGTAACTGCCGATGGAGGGGCATTTTTGATCGCATTGTGGCAAAGGATGAATCTTGATTCCCACTATTCATTCCCGAAACCAAGTGGCAATCCAAGCAATGGAAAGCCACCCCCGTCGACTTCAGTCAGTTGCCGATTAATGTTGGTCCCCGTTTGACCACGGACTGTAAAAAACTTGACCATCGACCTCTGCTCTTCCTTGATGAAAAGCAATAAACGCCCAGTCCCCAAAACTGTCTAGAGTTATGGGGCCACCAAAGACAAGCACGGAAGGTTAAAAAAGCCAAACTTGGCCTGCATAGTGCTATTGGAATACAGAAACTATAACAAGTACAAATTAAGAAAATTATGACAGTCTGGGTATGAAAATTTGAGAGTCTGGGCAGAAATCACGCCAGTCCTTAAATTTTTTGATTGCCCTTGGTATATCTATCTTCTATAATTATTTCCATCCAGCTTTTAAAGAGATGATGGAGGCTCCTGAAAATTCACCCAGACCAAGAAGTAGACGAGTGGCCGAGATAGCCAGGCTTCAGGCAGCTTCAGCTGGTCATGGATCATCATCATCATCAAGATCAAGATTGTCATCATCCATTGATCTCCTGCTAAGTGCAAACAATAACAACAACATTCCCAGCTGCAACTGCTATCATCATCATCAGCAGAAGCAGCAGCAGAAGAGGGGTCATTCAGATCATCCTGCTGCTGCTACCTCAAACCACCACAACGGAGGCAGCAAGGGAGCTGTAGGGGGTGGTGGTGGTGGTGGTGGCTTCATGACTCTTGGGGGTGGTTACAAGAAGGGTGGCCTGAGGAAGGCAATGATGAAGATACTTTCCAAAAATTCAGGGTAAGAAGAACAATTTCTGGTCGGTGTAGTGAAGTTACAGTTGCAAATTTCATCAATGCACCACGAACGGAAAACATAGCCAACAATGAATTAACAAACTGGCCCCTAACTGTTCGTAATAACTGTCTTTGGGGTCATGTTTGCGGAGGTTGAAGTAGTTTTTGAGTTTGGGACCAGGAGTGTGGCCAATTTGGATGTTGTGGGGGGCAAGGAGGTGGCTTAGGGAGGACGACAGTCTAGGTTGGAAGGTAATAGCGGCGAAGGCGATGGGGAGGCAGGTTGGTGGACGGGTAATGAGTGGTGGGTCGTTTGCCGAATCTTCCATGCTTTGTTGAGCTGAGTCAAAGATCTGTTTGACAATGCGCTGGGAGAAACCATTTGCGCGACAGGCTGTATTTAGGTATTTGAGCTCGCTGGAGAGGTCTTCCGGGTCTGTGTTGTGCCTGGCAACAGACTCTCACACTCACGGCCCCCACCCGCCCCACTCAAAATCTTAACTTCCCGCCCCTACCACCCCAGATCCCAACGGAAGAATTTTCCCTGGACTCCAACGAATTCTGCACTGACCCCACATAGCAACCACCTGCCCCCTCCCGTCCCCGACACCATCTCCGCACCACCAGAATACCGACCACAACCTCACGCTCCATGCCTCACCCCTTCAGAAAACATATGCCCACATCAACAAACCATCCCAGCTCATCTTCATCCAGTCTCAGACCGACCAGCAGTGAAGGAGATCTGTTTGAACTTTTGCTTGACAAAGCCCCACGCTGACGGGGGCGAAACGTTGACATTTTTAAGTTATTACGCACGGTTAGCGGCCAGTTTGTTAATTCATTGTTGACTATGCAAATTTCATGATGAAAAATGCGGATCCATTGGGCTGTTCCTAGGTTTTTGTCAGCCCATAAACCCCCGTCAAGACATTCAATCACACCGTCATCCAATGTTTCTTTTTTTCTCTCTCTCTCTTCCAACAGCAATCTGAAGCAAATCCATTCCTATAGCTGATATTGGTTATCTGATGTTGGTCAGTCACTTCTGCCATTGTGGCAGAAGCACACAGAACAGAAGTGACCAGCATCAGAAACCAATATCAGCTGTAAACAAACATGCCTTCTGCGAGTTTCAAAACCATTCATCCAAGCCTTTCCTTGAAAAATGACTATTTCACCCTGCGTAATGCATCTTTTCTTTTCTCTTTTCTCTCTCAGTCTCAGGTCTTCATTCTGAAACAGACGCTGAATAGGTACCTGCCACCACTGAATAAGAACACCACTGTTCTTGATGATAGACAGGTTGTTGTTGTTCTTGAAAGGATGCAGTTGTTGCACTTTGCAATTTCTCAAATCCTCATTGGATCAACTGGAAAATTAAACCACTGCCTTTTGAGTGTGAACCCTGATTTCAGTGCATTCCTGGAAAACCTGGAATACTCAGGGAATTTTTTGCAGCCTGGAAAACCTGGTAATCTCAGGGATTTTTGGAAGAAACCTTTGAAAATTGAAAATTTTTAAAAATTTCAATTTTTTAGTACTTTTTTTTTTTTTTTGAATTTCCAATTAGACACCTGAGGAACATTCTTGTCTTGCCATTTTTGTCTTCATCATCCCATTTTTGTCTTGACCCATTCGGATTCGGCCGATTCTCTTTCCACCATGTCTTATATTTCTTCAACAACCCATTCTTAATCTTGAACCCATAATCAACCCTGGAAAAAACTGAGAATCCTCCTGGAAAACCTGGAAAACTCAGGGAATTCCAATTTTTCAAAACAGTAGCAACCATGTAAAAGTCGATCCCAAATTTTGGCCGAGTAGAGGTCGAGCCCTCTCCCCCACTCTCTGACTCCACCCACTCACTCCGCTCACTCGCTCCACCCATTCAATCACTCCACGCACTCAATCACTGCATACACTTGCTCCCTCCACCCACTCCACCCACTCTCCCACTCCACCCACTCACTCATTGAATCCACTTACTCCACCCACCCACTCACCCACTTGCGCTATCCATTCACTCCACTCACTCACTCACTCACTCACTTTTCTGATGCCAATAATAATTTCAGACGTGCTGGTGAGGATGCAACGGCCATTGAACAGTACAACAGCAATGTCATTGTCAGCCATCAGGCAGCATGCCTGGCAAGTCGGCTCCATTCCACTCCTTCTGCTTCTTCTGCTTCTGCTTCTTCTGCTGAGTTAGTTGGATCAAACCACCCACCTCATCTTCATCCTCCAAACATTATCGGTGTTGTTGATCATTCTTGTTGTTGTTGCTGTTGT
>JASGXE010009001.1:0-18030 GCA_030068105.1 Sinentomon sp. SZTP_YWyxl
CGATGAGTCCAAATCTTTGTGTGCTTCTACACTCAGCTGGATCTGGAGAGCCAAACCAACAAGGATTTGATGGAGACAGTCACGCGAAGCAGACATTTTCCGTAGCTATCCCAAATCCCACACTGTCAAATTCTATTTCTTTCTCAAAATAATTTTGCCGTAGCAACAATAGAAAAGTCCCGATTTCCTTCTAGAAAAAAACCCTGCACAATTAATATCAAGGGAGAGCACAATTTCAAAACTATCGCACAAAGGGGATTATAGGAAAGTGACATCCTAAGTAATTGCCGTCTCAGAAATTTATTGACGATCAAGCCAGGCGCTCCGACTGGCGCTGCGTAGCGGATGCAGCAGAGAGAGGCAGCTGGAGACCATCCGGGAGAAGCGCATCGCATCAGATGCGATGTAATTTCTCAAATGGGAAATCCAGGATCCAGGGACAATAATAACTTTCGAAAAAGCGGTCTTTGCGTTATTAGCCTTTCTTTTTTGCGTCAGAGGAGAATGGGCGCCATTTCAAGGGAACAAAAAACGTCAGAGAGAGAAAAAACGGAAAAAGCGACAGGAGAAAAGAGTGAAAGATAAAAAGAGAACGGTCTGCAGTAATTGAATCTTTTCCGAAAGAACAACAAAACGATTTTAATCTTCGCTTTTTCGGTAGCCCACACCGGAGTTGCCTTTCCATCATCCCCTCTCTGCAGCCCAACCCCCGATGTGCTCGGCGCACCTTTTCCCCCATTCCACTCAATTTCAGACCATCCCCAAATTGATATAATTTCTTTTGTTTACTTTTTTGGCTTCAGTGTCAGCTCGAGAGACAGGCACGAAATTGAAGCCTTACGTGTTCGAACGGGAAAGAAAGAGCAAGCGAAAAAAGAGACTCAACAAGACACAATATCAGGAACAGAAAGAAAAAACGTCGATTAAATCCAGAGCAATAACAAATATTAGAACCAAAAAGCAAATAGAAATAATATCACGATCTGCCATTTCAGAGCACGACTCTATGTCATCGAGAAGTTCCTCGATTCTCATTTTTTCTTTCAAAGATCATAAGAATTTTTGACAAGCTCAGTGTCATGATGATACAGTGAGAGACCTGCTGATTTTTCGTGAAGCTTTAAAAATATCAAATTTTAGGACGATTCGCAAGGACACTCGACACAAATGTGAGAGTTTGGATTTATCCACCTACAAATTTCTGGTCTTGGGTATTTAATGGGGGATCAACAATTCCAGACTGGTGACTGAACTTATAGCAAATAGACCTAACCTAACCTCTTTATACAGAGACCTGGTCTCTGTATAAAGAGGTTAGGTTCTGCTCATGGCATTCCTCAGAAGTAAATGAGGGAAGGCGCTACACGGCTCCCAGAAGAATCCAGAGGCAGACTTCTGTGTGTGCAGTATCAGTACGTTTTCCGAACGAAATTAAAAACCCCCACAGAGAATACCTTGAACCCCAAATTTCTTTCAGATTCACATGACACCAAGTATTGATATAAAGAATCATACCCTCTTTTAGGAACAATAATTCCAAGTCAATCTCTACCATCAGGAAAGCAAAACATTTAGGCAAAAGTCACAGTTCGAAGCAAAAATGATAAAGAAGCAGAAAAAATTTCCACTTTCGAATATATTAAAAAAAACCCTTTAAAAAAAATTCTGTGTCAACACAAACAAATTTTTACGAATTTCTACAGAAAATGCGTAAATTTGGCCGTTTCGTTTCGTTATATTGTGTGGATGAATATGCGGTTATGGCTTATGCGGTTACGGTCTTATTTTTTAGCGGTTGAGTTCGTGTATTTCTATGTTTGGTTTTGTTTATTCTTTTTTAAAGTGAAGTAGGAAAGTAAAATGGTGTTGTGGTCCGCGATCGCCTAATCCTGTGGATCTCTAGGCCTCTGCTCCTGTGGGTCAGATCTCGTCACATTTTGTGGTGAAGGGTAACGTTTATGCGTTTATGGTGTCATGTGATAAGTTGCATGTTTGGTTGTTGGTTGAGAATTTGTGTGGATGGTGTTTGCGTGGTTGTGTGATTGTGGTCTTGTAATTGCATGGTTGTGTGGTAATGTGGTAGTGTGATTACAAATCACATAGCGTGATTGTGTGATAGACTAGTTATTTGTTTGTGTGGTTGTGTGAATGCTTGCTTGTTTTTTGTGCTGTTGGATTTTGTGTGGTTGAATGCTGCGTAAATGTAAGAGTATGGTTAGTGCTGGTGCGGCTGTGTGGTGTTCGGTTGCGTGGTCATGCATTGGTGTGATAAGGTGGTGCTTGGCTGACTATAGACACGGAAATAAAATGCAATCTTTCCACACAAATGTGCCATAGATTTATCTCCAAGCCCCACCTTTGTTCCCCATAGGATTCCCAGGAAACCGCACAGTTTATTTTGTTCGGCAAATGATTATGAACGATAGAACGACAAACAGATCGTTAATACTCTCTTTTCATATTCTGTATACTCGGAGGGCCAGTTACTTTAACTTTTCTAATTTGAAAATTTATAAAAAAAGAACACGAACAATAAAATATATTTTCAATTACATTAGCGACACAATTTCGTTCGGTATAACGTCTTCTTTGGACGGAAAAATGTTTTCAGCAATTTCTGGAAACACACAATAACTCTTTTAAAAATCCTGATTTTAATCCCTTAAAAAGTCTTTTTCTGCCTTTGTTTGCGTTCCAGTTTTTTCCTTACTGCGGGATTCCAGTGGACGGGCAAAATGGACCGGTGCCAAGTCACACGATAAAGAAGATAAAGCCCGTCTTCTAAAGCCTGGAGAAATATGTTCTCTATTGCCAGTTTGGGATGCCATCTCGATGTCACCTCGCGTAAAACGGCTCCCTGCTTTTAAACTCCACAAGAAAGATATCTGAGAAAGTTATCTACAGAAGTGCAGTCTGCCTCAAAGCAGAGTCTAAACTCTGTCGTTTCACCGCATGCGGGATACTTCCTGTAAATTAACTGCTATGTTTCCTGCAAGTTCGTGCATGTATGCATGGCACATGCACCCAATTTGTGCCTCATTTTCTTCAACGCACGTCAAGAGTACGGGGTTTCCATATACGGAGTCAACCAAAAGTATTCGAATAAAGAAACTCATAAGATCTGGTTAATACTTACATGAGGCCAACTAATTTTAACAGGGCTTGGTGCAAATTAACGCCTTACACGAGCGCCACCATGTTTTGCGGGCATGCTGCCATTGGAGTAATAATGAAGTCCAATGTTCTCAGACTTTTGGTAAGGAGAGTATAAAAGCGGTCGGCAGTAGGACCTCATAAAAAGTCATTTTCCATTTCAGCCTGATTTTTCGACTATTTTTTTTTGTTTTCATTTGGTAAAATTAGGAGTGTGGATTGTGTCCCTGCTTGTTGTAAGACAGTTCAGGCTGCAGTGACTCATGGTGGCGATAAATAATTTTCTAGTGATGATGTTTCTTGATGACGACATATCAGCTTGATCCCAATTCATGCTGACGTCAGATGGGATATATTTTCAGATGCGTGGGACACATTTTTGCAGAATTCAGTCCTGTTGTCGTTCAAACATTCCTGTTTGAAGCCGATGGCTTGCGAAACCACATATCTGCACCTCTGTTACCAAAAACCATTACCATAAACTGCGTTACCACAAACCAGATAACAAGTTGTAGTTTTACGTAGAATGTACTCGAATTGTGGATCGAAATATGTAGAATTGACGGTGCAAATTGTATTCAAGCATCATAAATAGGCGCCGAATTCTTTGAGAAATTAAAATGGAAAACAATGTTCGCTTTCTGGTTATTTGTCTCTTCTTCTTCTTCTCTAAGGATTGGTTGGTAATTTCATGGTAGCCGTCTAGACCCTTTTAGCCGTCTAGTCGAACAGGTGGTATGATTCTGAGATCCTTCTTCGGTGATACAAGTTCCATCGCTGAACTATCCTAAGGAGTGGATTAGTCATATTTTTCTGCATTTCTGCCAGCTGTCTGGAATCTTCCTAAGGAATCCAAAAAAGTAGGCTACCTCCTTGTCTGTCCCTTTGGAAGCATACATTATTGTCAATTGTCTTAATTCGAGAACATCAAGTATTTGCGAATGGGAAAACAAGTGACAGTGAAAAGGGTATATGATTATTTTCAGTGTAAAAAAATTCTTATCCTGATGCAATAACACGGTGAGATGAACCAGTTGGACGTATTGCGGTTTTTATCCACACCATCATCATTTGTGGATTCTATTTCAGAAACAAAATGTAAAACGTGTTGTTAAACGCGACAAACAAGAAGGCTGTGCAAGAATGACAACCACTTATGCTCTTCACTGTTCTCGTCTCTGTCGACAGTTTGGGCATGATTTTTTCTGAAAGTACGTGCCTACATTCCTTCTGGGTTGATAAACTTTTCGACCACTTCCTCCTTTCGTGGAATACATTCTGCAGTCCATTCTCGGCCATCACCAGCTCAATGTCCAACTGAAACCTTTAACCTCTCGGGTCATTTTCAATGTCGGGGAGAAGAAAAAAGACACAGGGGGCCAGATCATGACTTCAAGAAGAGTGAGACACATATTCGATCCCTTTTTCGCCAAAAACAGTTGCACCATACAATTTTGCGACTGCAAGTGCGGTCGTTGCCGTGATGAAGAATTCAGTGGTTCGACGGCGCTTGTGGCTCAAAATGTCATATTTGCTCCCGATATACTGACGTTTAAGTCTTAGGACAATTATTCTTCAAATGTTCACTTCGGAAGAGGTTTTGTTTTTGAAACTCCTAGACCATCCCTGTTTACCAAACCCTTTCCCTGCTTTCCTTAAATGATTTTAATCCAGTGAAACACAGCGCCTGAGGCAGGACTCATGTCCGTATGCTCCCTCGAGATGATGCCAAAGCTTACTCAGTTGATGATTTTTGTTCAAATGGCTAATAAATTCACGCCGCATCATGTTCAGCCTGCAAGCTCATGTGTGAAGCCGTAGGCGAAAAAAAACAACCCACAAATCATCTTAAAAAAGTGAAAAATGTGGACATGATGGATTTCGGCAAAAATGAACAGTCGCAGAAAAATAATGACTCCCTGACAGAGTTAAATGGGTCACGGGTCGCGGGTTGCGGTCTACAAGAAGAATGCCGATATTTTGTCTCATTGTCAGCTGCAATTCAAAGGGGGAAATAAATTATTTAGGCTTGTATTTCCCCGGTGTACATTTTCTCCTGGAGAATAAGCATAAAGTGTGGCGAATACCCGAAGATAGACCTGATTTTCCGAAACCTGACGCCGGTAGCCGTTCGTCAAGGCACTATGGTCTCAGACGTGTTGCTTGATGATCAATGTAAATGTCAATCATTGCGTTTGTTTGCCAACTTTTCCAAGAAGACTTGAAAAAAATCTGACAGCCTATGAGCTCTGTTAGGGAGTAATTATTGTTTCTGCCATTGTGTACACGTGGCAGGAGGGTAGATTTTCACCCAAGACAAAAATGGGGCAGCTGAGAAGATTGCGGAAGCACAGCAATAACACCGCAGCCGCAGTCCTTCTTGATCTTGAAAAGTGGCGGCGGAATTACTGTACTCAAACATGTAAAAATTGCGACTGTTCAGATTTTATTTAAATCTCCATGCTGCAGAAAGTAAAGATCATTTTTTTAACCGAGTTAAAAATCTGACAGTTCCAGGAAGCTCTGTTGAAATCTGGCGATTTAATTTCTGCCCCCTTCATAAGAGTAAAAAGAAAGAAAAAGGTTTCGGAGGCAGCAGTTAAATGAGAAATATACGAATACGCGTATGAGTACCTACATTTATTCAACCGCTTCTTTTCAGCCATTGTTGACTTGGGTGCTGTGCGTTCAAAGTGACCGCGCAGAAATCATTCTTAAAATATGGCAATTTTGCGCTTTGGAATTTCTTATCCAACACACTTCAACATCGAGAATGCAAACTGGATATCTCTTCCAATACGAGCAATTGGGTGCATACGTTGAAGTATCTTGTGTTTTGTAGTGATATGGTTAAAATGCAATTATTGCTGAAACGGATGTCACATATGAGATGACGATCCCGCAAGGAAATATCCAAATTAAGTGTGCGGCGCCTGCGTGGAATATTAAAGAAAAAGACGACTACATACACACGTCGCCGTTAAACACAATGGTGATCCAATGTGTGAAACTGCATCGAGGCCCATTGAAATTGGACATCCAGTTTGGAATTTTCTTCCATGTTTGGAGAATTTTTTCACACGCTGTACATTGATGCACCCGGTGCACTGTGGCATACACTTCGCACTTCTCGCGGTGCAAAGTTTCTCCCGCAAGAAAGCAAAATGCGATAATTTTCAGCCCTTCTCAGCGTTGTACGAGGAATGCTGGATATACAATTTAACTTTAGGAGAATTTCTTAGAACAAATTTGAGGCCGCGGTTTGGCTATTTGTCCGTGTAGGAGTCACACCAGCAGACTATAGGCGCTACCCAGATATCTGTGGCAACCGCAAGAACTAAATAAACAAGTATGCAATAGGTAATCTGATATTTCGAAGCGAAATCAAGACTCTCTTCTGTAAAATCTATTATGAAAAATGAGCTCCACTCGCCGAGTAGTTTAAACTTACAGTATCGTAAACTGGGTGAGCTTAACGTAAGTCAACGGAATGTCGATTTACCTGACTCTTGTATTTATGAAACTATAATCTGACTCTTGTATTTATATGAAACTATATCTATGGAGACAAATGGTAGCAGTACAAATACTCGATATAGATACGAGTATTTTGCGCGAGCAAACTCAGTTTTGATGCCCTTTTGAAAAGGGTTTGGCATCCAGCGAGGACTGGAATTGAAAAGTTGTGCATTATGGAGCATGCTCCAACTTTCCGAAATGACCACGGAAGACAGGCCCGATACCGAATGAAGCTGAGGAAACATTTGGGTTCAACAGAACATTTTAAAGTCCATGGCACGCTTCGAAATTTTGAAAGTACCTATATTGTATATGCATAGAGATATCAGGAAAACCAGGCACTTTGCGACATGACGCCAGTCAATTATCATGATACCAACAGTTCGACTTGGTGATATGACACCAGCAGTCGATAAAAATTCGTCGACCTTTTTCAGGTCGCGTTTTTGATGCGACACCGAGAAAATATAAAAGAGTTTGCCTTTCCGACACGACACCGCAGCAGGCAAATATAAACATATTTTGAGTTTCTCTTTTCGGACAGAGGTCGTATTTGTGATTTGACACCATAGTAGACAATCACTTACATCGCAAAATCCTGGCTGGGTTTGCTTTTGACCCGGATTTAAAAATACACCCCAAAATCGCAGCATGGAATTTATACACACAGACACATGAAACACCCTAATCAGTCACCACATGATGCTGTATAGTATTTCAACTTGTATCGCCTCGCGAGTGTGGTTATTCCCAAGTTCTATGAACTTCCTTGAAATTTGGAGGAATTTGTCCGCAGCACCGCGGACTTCGTCCACTGACGCCAAACTTTCCCAGACCACAATTTGCAAAACCAGCTGCGAGCTGCTCTGCGGTTAACACAACGGCTAAAACTTCCACGTTGACTGTGTTGCTTCGTTTTTGTTTGGCATGCTTTTCGAATTCGCAGTCCGCATGCGCTGGTGCTGGTGCTGGTCGTGCATAGGCATGTTGGCAATTTAAACTCCCTCGAAAACAGGGTGTCCGGAAAGCGATTTTTTCCCCAAATCAAGAGAACTGCTATTAGGCGACAATAATTATATCGTATGCGCCACAGGTCACCCGTTAAATGGACGAATAGGCTTGCGTGTTTTCTCGCATGAGCTGTATATTCAACTTGTATCGCCTCGCGAGTGTGTTATTCCCAAGTTCCATGAACTTCCTTGAAATTTGGTGGAGTTTGTCCGCAGCAGCGCTGCGAGACCTTCGTCCACGACGCCAACTTTCGCCGACCACAATTTGCAAAACCAGCTGCGAGCTGCTCTGCGGTTAAACACAACGGCTAAAACTTCCACGTTGACTGTTGGACGTTCGGTTTTCTTGTTTGGCATGCTTTTCGAATTCGCAGTCCGCATGCGCTGGTGCTGGTGCTGGTCGTGCATAGGCATGTTGGCAATTTAAACTCCCTCGAAAAAGGGTGTCCGGAAAGCGATGTTTTTCACCCCATCAAGAGAACTGCTATTAGCGACAATAATTATATCGTATGCGCCACAGGTCACCGTTAAATGGACGAATAGGGCTTGCGTTTTTCGCATGATGCTGTTATTTCAACTTGTATCGCCTCGCGAGTGTGGTTATTCCCAGTTCCATGAACTTCTTTGAAATTTGGTGGAGTTTTCCCGCAGCAGCGCCGAGACCTTCGTCCACTGACGCCAAACTTTCCGACCACAATTGCAAAACCAGCTGCGACTGCTCTGCGGTTAAACACAACGGCTAAAATTCCACGTTGACTGTTGGACGTTCGGTCTTTCTTGTTTGGCATGCTTTTCGAATTCGCAGTCCGCATGCGCTGGTGCTGGTGCTGGTCGTGCATAGGCTTTGGCAATTTAAACTCCCTCGAAAACAGGGTGTCCGGAAAGCGATGTTTTTCACCCCATCAAGAGAACTGCTATTAGGCGACAATAATTATATCGTATGCGCCACAGGTCACCCGTTAAATGGACGAATAGGGCTTGCGTGTTTTCTCGCATGATGCTGTATATTTCAACTTGTATCGCCTCGCGAGTGTGGTTATTCCCAAGTTCCATGAACTTCCTTGAAATTTGGTGGAGTTTGTCCGCAGCAGCGCTGCGAGGACCTTCGTCCACTGACGCCAAACTTTCGCCGACCACAATTTGCAAAACCAGCTGCGAGCTGCTCTGCGGTTAAACACAACGGCTAAAACTTCCACGTTGACTGTTGGACGTTCGGTCTTTCTTGTTTGGCATGCTTTTCGAATTCGCAGTCCGCATGCGCTGGTGCTGGTGCTGGTCGTGCATAGGCATGTTGGCAATTTAAACTCCCTCGAAAACAGGGTGTCCGGAAAGCGATGTTTTTCACCCCATCAAGAGAACTGCTATTAGGCGACAATAATTATATCGTATGCGCCACAGGTCACCCGTTAAATGGACGAATAGGGCTTGCGTGTTTTCTCGCACCGTGGCTGTGAAATGGACGTTCAGTGCAGCAAACTGGCTATCCTCCCGTTTCTGCTCATCAGCCAGAAGAAGGTAGGGTGTTCGAGGTTGGCGTTCCTTCGTAAAATGGTGGATCTGGTAGCAACATATGGCGGCGACATGAAACACACCAGCGACCGGTGGTAAATTCCTGTTTGTTTGATTTATTTATTCGGGCCACTAATAAATTTATATGAATTTTTTGTCTGAAATTTGTTTTTTAATTTATATGAATCATATCAACACCCTGCCATGAGAACGCCCATCATCTGGATTATGTTCCTATGGAGAGAATTGGAGATCACAGTGAATTCTGCGTCCCCTGGGTTCTACTTTCTTATCAAATTTACCTGGAAGTCCATATGTTCACGCAATTAAATCCGTTCTCTAAATACTCTTGAATGTTATTACATGCCACCAAGTCTACATACCATAATAATTTCAACTGCGCAAATCGCAAAAGCCAAAGTTCTTCAAATCCTGCCGTTCACAATTCTCGATTCTTTGCCATATTCATCCAGCAATCATCCGGGCATTTTATGCAATCTGTCTAAACGTCACTTCTCTTGCTCAGACACTTTGGCGAGGGCCATTTCTTGATATGCGAGAGAATTCATGTTGAAACGCCTTCAAAGAAAACTGAACTTAAAAGCCTCAAAGTTCCCATCGATAAGGCAGCATTTTTCCATCATTCTACACGAACACTGAAGGCAGTATATGACCAGTCCGCCTCGCTCGCGTGCTTGCCCCACTTCACCCAACCATTTTTACCATTTCTCTCCCAGCGTGCCATTTCCGAATGGAAATCCATTAAAGACGACGTTATATTTTTCGTCACCTCCACCTCTTTCCATTTTAAACTATCGACAGCTGAAATGGGTGTCAAGGGAGTTGAAAGCGAATTAGGAGGGGCATTTCGAGTGCATGCCTCACGGTGGATCATGAAAAACAGGGTGTTCGTAGATGTTGCGGATTCGAAAGGGCCCACAAGTGTAATCTTTCGGTTTTTGGTCAAAATGTGCCATCTTCGTCCGGTTGCATCAACAGCGATCATAACTGAAATCCAAGGTCACCCACTGCAAACCAAAAAAATTGTGTTTTGCATTCGGCTCCCTCTGTCAAAGAGATTCGCAAATTATTGAACAGAATACACGTATCTCGAGAAACGAACTGAATCCTCAAACAATGTGCTGCAGTGATGTACATTCGCTCATTTTTCCCTTTTTCATTGTGTATAAAAAAACTTTGCATGGAAAAACCCGTTCCTGGATGTATGGGCGAAATGGATCGAAAAGGTATAGGTTTTGGCTCCAATGAATTTTAGGCCGTGTGTTGTTTGGTTCGAACGATGTTTTGTCGAATGCGTTTTAGTCCGATTTCTTTTGGACCGCGCGAATATCGCTTGTCCGAAAAAGCTTTTGTCTATTGTGTTTTTCGGTTCGAATGATTTTTGGATCGACTGTTGCTTTGTTCGATATTTCGGCCAAAACGCCATTCGAACTGAAGTACATTCGAACCAGGTTCGTTTCACCGCCTGGAAGGTAATGTTCGACTTCTCCATCATGAGCATAATTTGAACCTGCTGCCAATGGACTCCTGAGGGAACAACATTTTGCAACACCTTGTACATATCTGACTGAATGGTGGGGCAAAGCGGGCAGGCAGAAGGTGTGGGACAGCAATGTGGAGTGCTTTATTTTCCAGAGAATTTATCCAATGTAAAAAAGTGCTCCCCGATGAATTAAATGGCGTTCGATGCAGACTTGGAAGGCCTTTCTGATGGGAGCTCAGATGGAATATAACCCTCTATACCTTTTTTCAGCGCGTTACGGTTTGTAAAGGTCATCCAACTTGTATAAAGGTGGACGATCATGCTCTTTCAGGTCGTTTTTTTTATCGTGGAAACAAACCGATCTGAAGCAACTTTGCTAAAAGACATCATTCGAAAACACAGGATGTCTCATAAATTCAAAACGCCGGCTATTTGAAAGCAAATTTCACGCAACAGTAAACGAATGTGTTCCCGTTGGATATCCAACGTTCAATGGATTAGTGTTTTGGTAAAAGGCACACTGATATCCTTCGCTTTTTTTGTGAGGGCGCCATGAAAAACTCTCGGTCAATAACTGACGCGAGGTGGATAGTGGTGTGTACACAGTGCCCGGAAAATAAATGATATACCACACATGCAATTTAAATGCAGTTTCGGTAATTAAAGAAACATTTGATTCCGCGACGAAATTTAGCACTAAAGTTTTTCATTTGTAATCCAACCAAATGAAGAAGAAAAAAATCGAAAGTGTTTAAAATAAATACATGCTATAAAATTGTTGAAACAAAACTTGTGAAACAGATGTCACAACATGTTGATGAAACACGACACTTTTTTCTTTGTGAAAAAAGGACGCTAAAGGAAAGTTTCGGAGGCAACAACATTTCTGCCATTTAATTTACGTTGGTGGCTCTATGAATATTCCCGATTCCGCACGCATGTTGAAGCGTTCCATCCATGCAAATGTGGATTAGAAATTTTGGAGCACCCTGTTTGTTCAAATTGCCGATCGATTTTGACCAAGGAGAATTTTGAAAGGAGTCAAATTTGGGGTCAACATTTGCTCTTCCATCCTAAAACCACCTGGGAATGGCCCACCTGAAAAATTTCCTTTTGTCACTGCAACCAAGAAGAGTAACGTCCCCTGCGAGACTGACTTCATCATCCTGCAAGGAGTCGGTAATAAACGAATAAGTGCCGATTTGAGCAGAAACTTGGGGAAATGGTACACCTTCGAATTGAGTTTGCAAATTGAGCTTGTTGTCTTTTTTTTGGACATATCTGCATGATGCTTGAGAGGCTTCAACGGAGTGCCGTAAGATTCATTTGCGCTGATTACAGACGGACTTCGTCAGTCTCCGAAATGATTTCGCGCCTATAGGTCTTGAGGCTCTTTCTTGAGACGTTCAAATAGACGCCTAAAGTTTCTCCAGTCAATAATTTGAGGGTATCATTAGCACCTCGCTTCCGTCTGATTTCTCCCAAAGCATTATTTCGCGCCGCACTGACAATAAGGCTACTTTATTGAATACCCCATTTTGAAATTTATTTGTAATAAGCACTTTAACAGTTTACCCCCTTACAGTCCACAGTCCGCGAGTGGAATGCCCTTCTCTCCTCGGCCCCCCTCTTTGCACGCCTGCCATAGTGTTACCACGTGATTCAGCAGCATCATTTGTTGTAACAACTTCCGTTTATGCAATTTACGAACCAAACCTGACGCAACTTCTACCCTCCCTCACAGTGTGTTGCTGTTGCCAAACTTACTATGATTGGGGTCCGTCTATTGCAAAAACAAAAGTCCTCGACATTCAGTCGCTTCCCGGTCTGTGGCTTCGCCTTACTCAGGATATCCTGTTGCGGCGAAACATACACTCTAAACACAAACGTCTTTTAAAAAGTCACTTTTGTGTAGTCCAAAACGAGACACGTTTTAGCGACTTTTTTCTCGGACTTGGAATTGTTATGCTTGGTGTGTTTGTTAAAATAGACTAAAGTGCTTCAAAGAGTCGTTTTAGGAATCCTTTAGAAAGACGAAAAGCGCCTAAAAAGGTGTTTCGATTAATGTTCTAGACTACTTTAAAAGGCAAAATGCAAAAAGACACCAAGTCTGAAAAAAGTCGGCAAGTCATGTCTTGTTTTGGACTACAATGGTAAATATAGGAAAGTGACTTTTTAAAAGACGTTTGAAATTTAGAGTGTATAGTGGTGTCTCATTGTAATGATGAAAAAAATGCCTTTTTATTTCGCTATATGGCGGAGCCAAAATGGGCCTCCGAATTAAGGCCCTAACTACGCCACTCGCACTGCCAAAACTCCCAACAAAAGTCGCCTTCATCATTCTTGTCGCCCAGGCTTGGTCCTTTCAGTGATAGTTCTTTCGTGCTTCAGTGAGTTTTCCATTTCTGAAATCGCTTCTGTGCTGAAAAATATACGCTGGAAGTAGACGTATAAAAATGAGACACGGAAAATTAATGGTGTTTACTCTGTCGCGGTTTTTTCTTCTGCTTACTGCGGGACGGGTGAGATGCGCGGTAACCGGTTGGTGGAAACAGTTGAAATGTAACCGCCGCATCCCTACCCATATGGAATCAAACCACAACTTGCTCTTTTTTCTTCTCATTTTCGGATCCAACACGTTGGCTGTCCTGACCAAAAAGCGATTGTTAATTATCATGCATCATTTTCGAGATTTTTCTCTGTCACTTCCTTGCTTACACACAAAACTAAAAAAGCACCTTTTCGACCAGAAGCCATACATCTCTTTTGGTGAAAAAACGCTTGTAAAAAGAGTCGAAAATACGGGATTCCAGTGTCTTTTTTGCCATAAAGAATCGCCTATAAAGATCAGTCCCAGGATGTCTTCCTCCCCAGTGCTCTTTTAACGGTGCGAGGGGGACTTTTTTGGTCTGAATTGCATGAAAATTAGAGCTGACATTCGTAACCATTAAATCGCCTTTTCCCCGAAGTCGTGCCTCCAAAGAGAATATCACGTTTTAGTCACGTGACAAATCACGGATTTAACCATAACCAATCAAACAACGAAGAAATTTTTTGAACACTCGTACAGGAGTCAGCCATTTTGACAACCGGTTTGTTTTTGATGTCGCACTCACATTTCTCGCAGTTCTTCACTCTCTTATGGACGGGTCATTTCAGTGTTCAGCGCGAGTTTGCCGAAGATTTTCTTGTGGTTTATGTTGCGACTGTTGAGTGTGAAAAATGTGAAAGCGGTTAATTGAGGGATGAAGCATTCGTGCATCGGATGCGAGCTGCAGTGCGTAGATCCATGGTGTGAGTCAGAGATCATGTATAATCACTAACCGCAAAAAAAACATTAAATACGGTACTTTAAATGGTGTGTTGGACAGGGCGAAATATGAGACTGCGGAAAGGGAGGATTTGTCGTCCATGTGAAGGTGAGCTCTCGATATGTGACGGTTGCTGGAAAGAGGCGTCCAGATGAGTGAATTGAGTGCGGCAGTAGTGATGAAATTTTGTTACGCATGATGGAAGATTGCTTGTTTCAAATTCTGCACCTTGTAAAAAGATCATAAACATTTTCTAATTGATGCCAATTTGCTGAGCAGTCATGTGTGCAGTTGGCGCCTCACGATGAAATTTAGAGGAAAATTAAAAAATAAAAATTTAAACAAAATATTTTTATGAAAGTCGTGGAGACATGTTTCGTTTTGTACTACACGCAAGAAAATGTTGCCAAAGTGACATAAAAAGAAACGTTTAAACTTTTAGGGTGTACTTGTGCGTTAACAAATTTTTATGTCCACCAACTTCTGCTGATTTTCTGGAAAGATTTCCAAAATTACATTCAATTTCGCTGTTTATACTGTGGCAAATCAATTTGATAACATGGCATTTGATTAGGTCACACTCTCTTTCAGTGTGGAGAAGAGACAATCCATCTTTAGTTTCCTTTTCTCCCTTAACAAATGGCCGATATAAAACCTGAAATCGGATTGCTACCCTAATGAGTTCTCACTGATGTACGAGGTGCATATCAAAAGTGAGTCCCGTTTATTTGCTGCACATAAATGGCTGTGGCTTTGTGATTGATTGTGATGGTCTTTTCAGCTCAAAAGTTGTGCTCTCTTCTTTACTTTTATAGGTCTGTGGAAAAAATAGTTCGCGGTTTGTATCTATAGATTTCTTGCAGCGACTGTTTCCTCTTTGGATGTTTTGTGCAATGTCTGAAAAACAACCTTTTTTCGTTTGTAAAAGATTTCATTTCTGGAGGAAAAAGTTGTGTCCTATCAACTTGCAACTGGAAATTGTCTTTAATGATGGTAAACTTGCAGATTTAATTTAAGGGAAACGTTTGCAAAAGATTTGGGAGGGCTGGGTGGTCACCACAGATGGATGACCATCTGCTCAAGAAAGATGCCTTTTACTGCCAGCCTCCTTGTGAGCATGTCTCGCCTGATGTCAATTTGTGGTTGTTTTTGCCTTACCCGGTATTCTTGGCACCCATCATGACCTGACTTTGCTTATTTCAGATGGTCTCCTTTAATTCAGTGCACCGTTTTGGTTGGATTCCCTGGCAACTCTGCCGAGACCTCCATCATTCATGTTCTTTCTCGCATGTCATGGAACCTCGTACATGACCATGTTCGTTCTATTGTCATGACCAGTTGCTCAATTCGGCTAACAATTTCCTCGCTCGATATGATGACGTCTGGAATCCACTGCATTCGTGGTTAATGTGGCTTAGCATGCCTCCTTAAATTCGCTCATAGCCGCGCAGTCATCAAGCAAATCATCGCAACAACCTATCCAAGGCGGCATGTGTTCGGCAGTGAAAGTTCCTATGATTGTTTGTTTTTCTTCGAAGCAGTACTGCAAACACTGAAAAGAGACAGAGTTGCTGCATGAACACCAGATGCAATCCATGAACCATTTTTGCACAGACTGAGAGGAAGAAGGTAGAGCACAATGCTACACTCTAAACTTCGAAGTTCAGGTTGGAACACCATATTTTAACATGGGCTTAGATTGGAAGTGTTCTTTCAAGAACATTGGAATGCGTGGTGGATTTTTGGAACACACTGAGTGTTCCATTTGGAACACTTGAACACACCGAGTGTTCCATTTGGAACACTTAAGGTGTTCCAAATCGCTCATGTGTTCCAAATCCGTGACAGGAATGCCACAGATTTGGAGCACTCAGTGTGTTCCAAGAACACACTGTGTGTTCCATAAGTGTCCTTAAAAGAACGCTTCCTTTCTACGCCCATGTTAAAATATGGTGTTCCAACCTAAACTTCGTGTTTATAGAGTGTAGAAAACAATCAAAATGCCCCAGCCATTTTCATCCAGCAGACAAACGGTTTGTGCTTTTGGAATGCACCTCGTATTTGTTGAAGTCTTTCTCCGACTGAACTGTCCTGAAGTCTTTCCCTCCAACAGAAAACCACCAGCCTCCATTTTCCAAAGTCGTTAATTGCCCATTTTCTCTCTTTCCCCCGCAAGATTAGAGCTGATCACCCATTTGGACATTTTCGCATCATCCTTTTCTCCTTTCGACGAAGTTTCAGGTGAAACTCGACAGCGACCGAAAGAAGATTTATTCATCCACTTCTAAGAAAGTGGAAATGATTAAAAATCAGCAGTAAATGTTTCCCTACAAATGGGTATTCGAAAACATACGAGATGGCCTTTACCAATTGTAATTTCCAAACGTTTTCGTACACTGGCGTTCATTGTTAACTCAGGCGCGTTTAGAATCAATGGTGACATTCGAGCACAAAAATATCGTAACTCTAAAACGGTGCTTACCAAAAGTCCTCGAACATAGGCGATATCTTAAAAGTATGGTTATTGTAGGAGCCATATAGGACTTGGTGCAACTTCACGCCTCACAGGAGTGTCATGAAGTTTTGCGGCGCTTGCTGCCATGATTCTAAATTGCGCCTGATTTACTAACTCCTATGTTCGAAGACTTTTGGTTCGGAGGGTATATAAGGCCTGAAATTGCATCAAGTCCAGTTGAAATTAGATGATGGCCCCCTGTATTAGCCAGATATTTAAAATCTCATGTAACTTCTGGTAATTTTGGTTAACTCTGCAAAAGTGTGCTGTGATACCCGATTTCGAACTTGAGCCAAGCAAACCCACAGATTTCTAAAACACAAATTAACTTCGGTAGTAGGTCGGAACAGCTGCGGACGTTGGACTGGACGAGTTCGCACCCTTTCTCTGTGAAAAACAAAAAACTAACCCAAACCTTCACCTTCCTCCATTGGGTTGGGTCAGTGTATATTTGTTTGGTTTGATTATAACCGGACCTAACATAGCCTAACCTTACCTAACCTAATCTTCCTTTCATTTTAGGCGATTTGAGCTTGTGTGAAAACTCGTTCAGGACAGCATTTTTGAAGTCTCGGTCGGTATTCCGCACTGCAACCTTATCTTGATCCGCGTATTTATCTCACGTATTTTTTTGAACTGGAGAAATCCGCGGATTGGGATAATCCACGTTTTGGAAATCGACGGTCCTCTGAAACCGTACATACAGTTTAAATAATTCTAAGTCGGAACTGGATAAGCCGGTAATTAAATACCAAACTGCAAATTAAACTGGAAACTTCCTGGCCACAACCAAACCAATCAATCGCGACAGACCCTCATGAAATTTACGGAGGCAACTATTGTTTATGGACCATCAACATTTTAACTGTTTTCCGCAAAGTGCGAGAGACAAACGAGCAAATGGCCATCTATAACCAAACTAGACACCTTCGGTTTCCAGTTCGCTGTACAGGATGCACCGCAAATACGGTCTTCGGGCAGGAATAAGCCAGGCAATGGAAGATTGATATATCGATATCCTTTGAATGATGTTTGGATGCAATTACAATTTTCACTTTTCAATTTTATTTAGTAAATTGCAGAGTAATCCAATCGCTACATTCAGTTACGGAACTATCCACATACTCTCCCGAACGTCCTAAATTTAGCCGAAGATAAACAGTTTTAGAGCGAAAAATGTAAATATTTCCTGACTGCGGCAGGTCTGAACCATATATATGGTTCAGACATTTTTCGCTATCTGGTTCATCTTTACATTTTTCGCTATATGGTTCAGACCTGCCGCAGTCAGGAAATATTTACATTTTCGCTCTAAAACTGTTTATCTTCGGCTAAATTTAGGACGTTCTGGAGAGTATGTGGATTAGTTCCGTAACTGAATATAGCGATTGGATTACTCTGCAATTTACTAAATAAAATTGAAAATTGAAATTTATTTTATAGACAATACGCATTTGATGAGGTGGAACCCTTCAGAGAGACCTGTTTTCCAAGCGGTAACTCCACAGC
>JASGXE010009002.1:0-16501 GCA_030068105.1 Sinentomon sp. SZTP_YWyxl
ACGTATCGGGCAGACATGCATTTCTCATGAAGTGGCAACGCTGAAAAGAAAAGTTTATGGACACCTTGCTGACAGTTGGAACAGAAAAAGTAGACGTTTTACGAAGTCCCTACCTCCCATGATGTCCTTCGATTCGAACAAAAATTCCCGAATCTGGAAGAAAAACAATGTTGCAATTACTCACGCGGGCATTTTTTTCTAAAATTTCTGTGCTCTATTCCACACACCTGGTCATTGACGGAGACCATACGTTCACAAAATTCGGATTTCCCAAACAAACTCGGGAAGCGAGTTGACATTTCCTGCACCAAAGTCAGACGGCCGTGTGGGTTTTCGCTACAAAAACGCTCCTTTCGGGCCACATGCAATCCCCACTTGCAAAATGCCTCTGTTACGCCTCTCCAACGCAACGGACGATCGAGCTTGGGAAGTACATTTGCAACACTTATTGCGTCACTCGTTCCATTGTTGTGATGGTGTAAAATTAACACGATACTAACCTTATCCAACCGAACCTAACAACACAACCTAACCAAATCATACCTAACAAGACCTTGATCAAACCTAACCATGCCTGCCCTGTCCTGACCACCCTGACAGCTCCAAACCTGCCAAACCTAAATTGCCATGGCTGGAACATGCTTGTTCGGGGCACCTGTTTTGCGGCAAAGGAACTGGAATTCCCAGCGCCTGAGCGCCTGGGAATTGACCGAATGTGTTACATGTGCCCATCCCGTGATAAAAAAATGTCATTTTCGTCCACCCCGTTAGCTTGGAAATATACAAGCAGAGCTGCACTGTCAATTTTATTTTTATCAAAAGTCAAAGGTTCCACAAAGGTGACGAGAAAGGTTAACACTTTTGTGATAAAACAGCAACAGAAATAGAACTTAAACTGATTAACTGAACCAGACCAGATTATACTGATGTCTCCTTTCGTCATATTATCTGCGGTGTTGAAAGAGTTACTTTTCGATTTTTTCTTGCTTTTAACAAAGTCCAATCTGGAGAAACTGCAACGCATTTGCGTCAGTAGAAATATTTTGATTAGAACTCTCCATAATGCCTCATTCAATCACCATTTCCACTGAGAATCTGCTTGGCACAGGCTGCATGTATGAATGCAATCATTTCAATAATTGGCTTGAATTGCAATTCGAATGGAATTGCACAAATTCTCCCCACAAAAAACTCCTGTCAATGCGAAAAAAAGAAAAATTTGAAAGGACACTTTACCATTGATTGTTGATATACTTTACCGTTGCCATTGATTTTTCTAAGGCTTTCTATGAAAACAGTGTTTGTGATTCGATCTTGGTCAACATAGCCAAAGCACTTCTTGGGATCGACAAAGCAACTGTTAATATTTGGGTTGCTGGATATCTTGAAGACAGATCGCAGCTCGTCAGGGTGTAGGTGGCATCACTCTAATACACTGCCGGTGACTTCCGGGGTAGCCTACCCCAAGGCAGCATATTGGGACCGCTGCTGTTCACTGACAAGTGAAGTCACGTATCCGTTTATTCGCCGACGACTGCATAATAAAAGCAAGTTGGTTGGTACTTGGTAAAAATTTTGATGATGTTTTATTTTGCAAAATGATCTCAACAATGTCATGAACTGATGGTCCTCGAAATCATCGATGATTGTCAGGATAAGTGCAATTGTATCCATTTCCAGCCAAAACGAATGCTTTCGGATTCCAGTACATTCTTGTGGCTTGGTCTCTCCCCCGCAGGACGAAATCGAATATATTTGGGGGAGAAATGTTTAACCGAAAGTTTGATTATGAGGGACGCACGTTGAACTGGTGCAAGCCAACAGAGCCATTCTCTGTGAGATGCAGGGCCTACTCGTAATACTTCTTTCACTTTGTGTTTATTCCAAACGACATTGTTAAACGACATGGTTAAACATTGTTAAACAACGATTAAACAACATTGTTCAACAAAGACATTATTGTTAAACATTCCAAACGACATTGTCAAACCGCAATAATTGAAAGGATTGTTGATTGAACTCCTAATAAAATGATTAAATCAATCAATCAATGAGTGACCAAAAAGGAACCAACTGAATATTGGCGGTTTTGTACGGATGACATCTCCACTGTTGAAATGACCCAAAGGAAGGCAGCTCGCATGGCCACTTCCTCTCACTCCAGAGACACAAGTGCATCTCGTTTGCTGAAAGATCTCGGTCAGCCAACGAGCAGGTGCATTGTATGACAGCATTGTTTGAACAATGATGAAATAAAAAAAAAAAGCAGCCTTGGATTGATTTGGATCGAGCTTCTTTCCAAAGATGTTTTCAAGGAAATGAATGAAGTCTTCAATAAGGTCTTCAATAATCCTTTCAATGATTGTAAAATGATTGTCAACAATGACACGTTTTGTTGATAGATTTTGTTCATGGGCATCATGCATTCAAATTTCAGCGCAAGAACGACGGACATTCTATAAAAAATATGTTTTTACAGAAAATGAAATTATTTTCGTTCGTCAAGGCAGGCGAAGAAAATATTTTCATCTGGCCGGCTCAATTTTGAGCAATTTTAGTGTGGAGCCTTTTGTTTGGAGACTGACATTGATCTTGTTCCGAGAATTAATTGATGGCAAGCGGGATAAAAGGGTGGCAAGCACCAATATTTTTTCTTGGTTGAACATTTTGAATTTTTGTGAAAATTCAATTTTTTTTGAAAATTCAATTTTTTGAAAATATTTTTTTTCTGGGTATTCTGGGTTGAAAAAATATTCTCTCAGGCGAAATTATCGGCTCACGGGTCTGCCACGCTTTTGAGAAGACAATCAATGCGCCTGACATCAATTCTCAAGGCTATAGAAGCAATTTGTAAATTATAGCCTTCAGCTTAAACCCCAGGAGAGATGTTTTTGCTTTTCGACTCTGAGATCAATGACGGAAGCACTTTTCAGAATCAAGAAATCCCTGTGTCTGATGCACGCATCTTTTTCTGCCGTTTTTGAAATTCGGTTTGTTTCAGTTGTCGTTTTTGGCATGATCGTGTGGTTACTTGATCAAAAGTTGGATGGGATTTTCCGGCTTGATTTAATTTTTCAATTTCCAGCAAGTCAGAAGCACGATTGTCGAACGTGCGGCAGGTGTCTTTGACATTTTTCAAAACATTTTCCAATGGCGAACCCGGAGAAAGTTTAAAAAAATTAAAGGGGCAAATTCAAAGTTCTGGAACATAACCCCTTTTCCAGTCAATCGAAGGACGAAAAGGGCCGACACCGAAAGCGGCTTGCTCGGACTCATTGCATGCCTTCCTCCTTCCAGCATGGATTTGACTCGAAACTGAAGCAAAAGAAAAACACACATCGAGTTGAGAAACTTCACCTTTTCCTCGTCCCAATTTCGACGGCTGAATTCAATATTGGAGGGCAGAGCCAAAGTTTGTGACACCACACCTATTGGTTCAGTCGGAAAGCGCCGTCTGCAGAGCACCAACAGCTCGGAACCAATGGCAGAACTCACTCTGTTTTGAAGTTCAGCCCCCTGTTTTCTGTGCGCCCCACTCTCCCGACTCCCATCCAACTACTGGTTTCTCGTTTCCCTGCCTGTGTTTCTGTGTTTTCGTTTTTTACGACGAGCAGACTGCAGACCTCAAAGTGATCCCTCCTGAACTCTAGCTGATAACTTTTTTCACCAATTTCTAACCGCACCGCACCGCAGTTGTCATGGCAACGCTGTCAAAGTGCACGCGCGAATGCGGTGCGGCTTGGCAATTCCGACGAGTCAAAAAGCGCGAAGGCAGGCAGGCCAGGCTCCGACCCCGGCTGTTGGCTGGCTCCACCGAGATGGCCCTTTGGTCTTTCGGTCCTGCCCTCTGCACTGCTCCAGTTTCGGGCCTTCTGTTTCCTCAGGCCCTCGTCGCCTGTGTGTCGCCTGGCTGGCCTCCTGGCGGAGACTCCCGTGTGTTAGGATCATGATAGCGCAACCCCGGTGACTTTTAGTGATCTTTGGGAGTCAATCGAGTCAAGCGTGTGTGCTGATGTGATGTCGACTCAAATGGTGTTTGTATTTTCGCGAATGGAGTGTTTTGCAGAAGTCAAAAGTGAAGAAGTTATCGTTTTAGATGAAACGTCGCAGCGACTCGACAGTCGACCCCTTCTCGTCGGAAGACGCGAGTCACGAATCATGGCCGGGAGTCGTTTGGGTTCAGCGGGGTTAACCCGGATTAATGCTTCTCTTGAACTTCCGATCATGCATGCTGAATGTCTGAATGGGATAAACAAAAAAAAAACAAAAAAAAATCAAGGGTTAAGAAGAACGGAATCATTGTCCATTTTTTTTGTTTGATCGCGCTGCAAACTTTGACAGTTGACTGGATTGAATCATTTTAGATGAATTTGCAGCTTTGAATTTTCAGATTTGAATTTGGCCAAGAAATGCAAAACGAAAAAATTACCGAACGAATTTGAATGAATTTGAATTGAATTTATGTGAATTGAATTGAATTGGAATTTGAGGAGTTTCCTCCAAATAAATATTCATAACGAAATACAAAGAATTTGCAATGTGTGCGCACAAAATTGGCGGGAGTCCGAGGAGTCTGACTTCGTAAAAACGTTCGGAAGTAAAATGACAGTTTTCTTGATTTTCGCCAACAGCCCACATCACACAATAGCAGGTACCGTCTATACCGACCCACTCGCATTTTGGAATTCTATTATTTTTCCCCATCAGAGTTTATCCGAAAACAGATCCCCCGGATCCTTCTCTGCCGAAGGGGCGCAAAAGAATAAAATTACTGATTTTGCACAACAATAAAAAATCGTTAAGAAGGGTAAAGAAGGCCAAGTGCAAGAGCCTTAGCAAAATAAACTTCGAGGAGACTGCTTACGATAAGTGTAAAAACCATGTTATGTGCAAATCGATTTGGTACCTTTGTGTAAAAACGATAATGTGTCTGAACCCAAATGTGAATTCGTAATTCGATAATGTGCAAAAACGCTTACGTGCAAAAAACGATAATCTGTAAAAACGATAGGTGTCGATCCCTGCCTAATGTGGAAAGCCAAACATGCAAAAGCGAAAATGTGCACAAACGACAGGCACTGAATGTGCCAAAACGAAAATGTGTAAAATGATGTGTAAAAGCAACTGTGTAAAACGATTGAAAGTGTAAAAACGATGATGTATAGAAACGATAAAATGTGAAAACAACTAGGTATGTGCAAAGACGACAAGTGTAAAAACGAGAATGTGCAAAAAGGAAAATGTGTAAAAACGAGAATGTGCAAAAAGGAAAATGTGTAAAAACGAGATTGTGCAAAAAGGAAAGTGTGTAAAAACGAGAATGTGCAAAACAAAAAATGCGTAAAAACGAGAATGTGCAAAAAGAAAAATATGTAAAAAAGAGAATGTGCAAAAATGAAAATGTGTAAAAACGAGAATGTGCAAAAGGGAAAATGTGTAAAAAAGAGAATGTGCAAAAAGGAAAATGTGCAAAAACGAGAATGTGCAAAAGGGAAAATGTGTAAAATCGAGAATGTGCAAAAGGGAAAATGTGTGAAAACGAGAATGTGCAAAAAGGAAAGTGTGTAAAAACGAGAATGTGCAAAACAAAAAATGCGTAAAAACGGGAATGTGCAAAAAGGAAAATGTGTAAAAACGAGAATGTGCAAAAAGGAAAATGTGTAAAAACGAGCATGTGCAAAACAAAAATGCGTAAAAACGAGAATGTGCAAAAAGGAAAATGTGTAAAAACGAGAATGTGCAAAAGGAAAATGTGTAAAAACGAGAATGTGCAAAAAGGAAAATGTGTAAAAACGAGATTGTGCAAAAAGGAAAGTGTGTAAAACGAGAATGTGCAAAACAAAAATGCGTAAAAACGAGAATGTGCAAAAAGAAAAATGTGTAAAAAGAGAATGTGCAAAAATGAAAATGTGTAAAAACGAGAATATGCAAAAGGGAAAATGTGTAAAAAAGAGAATGTGCAAAAAGGAAAATGTGCAAAAACGAGAATGTGCAAAAGGGAAAATGTGTAAAATCGAGAATATGCAAAAGGGAAAATGTGTGAAAACGAGAATGTGCAAAAAAGGAAAATGAGCAGAAACGAGAATGTGCAAAAGGGAAAATGTGTGAAACCGACAATGCGTAAAAACCGACAATGCGTAAAAACCGACAATGCGTAAAAACCATAATGTGGATGCACGACAATGCTCAAAAATGATGATGTGCAAGAAGGAAAATGTGTAAAAACGATGTGTGCCAAAAACGAGAAAGTGGAAAACGACAATGGCAAAAATGATGTGCAAAAATAAAAATGTGTAGACATGCGAAAAAACGATAAAGTGCAAAATCGACAATGTTTATTCTGCAAAAATAATGATGTGCAAAAACAAAAAAATGTGCAAAAATATGCAAAAAACGTCAATGTGAAAAACCGATGATGTGCAAAAAATTTTATCTGCAAAAGGAAAATGCATGTGTGAAATACGACAATGTGCAAAAAGATGTGGAAAATCGATGTGAAACGAAAATGAACAAAAAACAGATTGTGCAAAAAAAATAAGACAATGCCGACAAAAAGCGTTTTTTTTTTCAAAATAAACAGACACCGCTGTTTTGATTTTCTTTCAAATTTGTAAAAGTGTGGAGTTGCAATCGCAATTCTGAAGCAAGTCTGTCAAGTCGCCCAATTCTGAAGAAATTGTCCCACGAGCACCGACAATTTTCATCCAAGAATTTCAATCAATCATCAGCAGAGCCAAGCACAATCACTTTTCACTTTTCAGTCGACGAGTCGGCCTGGAATTCAGTACTCAAAGTCAATTCAACCACATGCATTCCTGTTTCAGATTCGCAGACGAAGCGAATCATGTTTCCTAAAAATAAAAACGTCTATGTAATATGATATTCTCCGAAATCCCGGCCGTTTTCCTTGAGATGAACTATTGAAAATGGTGAATGCATTAGCTTTTCCCGCTTCTTTCATCCTCACAAGCAGAAAATAAATTTCCCGCACAGAAGTTTCTGCTGAGAGCGTCAAAAATCAACCCCTCTTGCGGAAACTTTGACACAGCAGGGGCAGGTGGATGTTGGCAGAAATAAGCTCAAGCCCGAGAAAGACAGAAATCCAACACTTTCGCCAACATACGAAATATGAATTCGAAACAGCGACAAAAAATCCAAGTCCGACTTTTCACAATGTTTCGCCTCATGCATTCGAGCCGACAAACAGCTCATGCGACGAAACATCGGTGGCAAATGTCCACCAGAAGTGGCAGAAGATGACCTCCCAAAAATAGTGGCAGTTCCACTCTTGTCGTGGCAATATTGCCACTGAATGTTGACAGATGCAAGGTCACCGGAAAAACTGTCGCATCAATCCAATGGAGATTCGTCGAAGTCTTTCGCCATTTGGTGCCATTTTAACATTGTATAGTGGCGGCGGAATTAATGTACCACATATGTGTTTTTCCTAATTAACTGTTGCCTCCGAAACTTTTTTTTATTCTTATGCAGGCTGTAGAAATTAAAGCGCCAGATTTCAACAAAGCGTTCCAGAGCTGTCAGATTTTGACTTCGATTATACAAAAGAGGATCTTTAATTTCTGCAGCGTGGAATTTTTGCCAAAATCTGAACGGTCGCAATTTTTTACATGTATAAGTACATTAATTCCGCCGCCGTGTAGAGGGTTTGGTTTTCGAAGGTCCTGTTGGAAAAACGTTGCTGAAATTAGGGCGGAATCGAGAGACTCTTGTGTGGAAAAACTGTCGTTCTGAGGAGAGTTCGTGAGGCTTCCAGCACAGACATGCATGTCGGCCTTGCGAGACTTGTGTGGTCGGAGAGCGAGGGGGTTTGCGTTAGTAACCCGCAATTTATTCCCTGGAATGGAATTGCCAGCGTTTCTTTCTCATCGCTGCAATCACTCATGCGAAGTAGGCCTACATTCAGCGGAAGGGCAATTTTGTCTTTCTAACTGCTGTCGGAAGTTCTTTTCATGTATAGAACGCGGTTTAGGATTTGCCATACGAATACGGTAGGCTGCGCTTGGCCTTTTTATGCGCGGCTAGGACGCTTGCTTGTAGTCTTCTGGGGTTGCCTTCTTGTCTTCAGAAAACATTGTTGAATCTGAAGGATGCTTGCGTTGTTGTTTTGGGGTCCTTTCGCAAAAAAGAACGAATGGATGAGATTTCGCATCTCGTGGGCTTTAAAAGACAATTGCACCATCTTCAAGAAGAAACAAAGATGTTGGGCTTGTTCTGCGTATAGTCTCCATTGGGCCTTTTTCGCGGAGGATTTTTTTCGCGGTGCCTTTTTTCATGGTGCCTTTTTCGCTGCGTACCTTTTTTGCAGTGCCTTTTTCGCGGGATTTTCGGCTCAAAAAACTCTTTTGGACCACATAAAAGGCCCATTTTTTCACATTTGCTTTGTTTCTTTTCTTTGAACCAGTTTCAACCGACAGGTCCGTCTCAAACGGATCTCAAACTTTGTGTAACGGGTTTTATGGTTTTGCACCTTCGAATAAATATGTGGATTGAGGCTGCGAGAGGGTTGTGCTGAGAGCATTTTTGACAGGCGTTTGTTTTTAAAACTGTACTCTGGGAAACAACGTTTCGATTGCAACAATTATATTGCTCTCTTCACTTTTTTGCAGATTTTCGTTCAGCGTTCTTTGGAAATGTTTCAAAGCAGGTCGCAGCGGGATTTACAGGAATTCACAAATATCACCTGGGCTATAAACATTTCTTCAATATATCCTTCTGCATTTATGTCGGCTATTTCTTAAAAAGTGGACATGAACTCAAAGAGCAGCAAATGCAAAAGATATGTAGTCAACAAATTCCCACCAAGTCATGAAAAAATATGGGGCTATGGGGCGTGAACAAAACCTGGGAAACACTTCAGAATACCTGGCAACATGTGGACTGGGCGAGTTGTTATCACCTCGCTACATGTAACTTGACCTTACCCTGGCCTTCCCTACCTCCGATCGTTTTTAACCCCCCTAACCTACCATATCCTCACCAAATTTTGCAAATGCAAGCAAGAATATTAAATCGTTGAGTGGAGATGTGGTCAGGTATACAATGTGAAACCAAAACCTGCGAACTTCACGGGAAAGTGAAGTTTTACATTTTGAAAACCTGCCCTTGCAGACATCTGACACTTTTCAAAAATTCAAAAATTCAAAAAAAATTATCGGAGAGCAAAAAGTATGGCCTGTGCACACAGCTATTCTTTCAGGCAACTTGATAAAAGAAAAAGAAAAACCGAAAAATTCACAAGCACTTTTGTTTCCGCTCTCATGGAAAAGAAATTACCAAAAGAGGATTTAGTCAAGAAATTATCCATTTACTGTACCGTATCAGACCATCAGACCACTATTATCAGACCACTATTATAGACGGCGGTCCAACCCGCCCGTCACGCTGTGTATTGAACGTCCGGACATCACGCATTTGCACCGTCTGGCACGCCGATTTCGGGAATGGATGCGATTCACTAATATTGCTCCCTATTGAAAAGTTCTGGGCAGATTTGAATGATTTTGGTGTTAAATGAAAGCTAATAAAATGCAGATTTCAATTTCATAAAGAAGTTCCACTATTTCAACTTATAAAGTAACCAAAACGTTCTTGGGAAGCAAAGCCTGTTTCCAAAACGCCAAAATTTTCAGTGCTTTATTTTTCTGAATCTGCTGCAGCGCAAAATTTTCCGTTGCAACATGGGTCCGACTTGCTGCAAAGTTGTGCACAAATACCTGGCCTACATTTTGATACCAAAATCATCCAAATCTGAGGCCATTTGACCTAACATTTCTCCTTCCAAAACAGCTACCATTTTCAATCACCATCACACATTGCTGTTGAACGACGCCAATAAGCGGAGCGAAGTGAAGCTGCTGCACTTTTGGGGATTAATTTTTGCTTGGCCTTGGGTTTGACAAGGAAGCGACAGAATTAACTGTTTCTAAATATGCCGCGAGCCCGCAGAGTCATTTTAAAAATATCCATTTTTAGTCTTTCTGGAACATGCCGTTTTGAACCCGTTTTTTAACTTCACCTTATCAATAACAACATTTGGTGGACCCAATCTTGCGCACGTTTTGTTGGCCTCACAGGCGGACGCCAAGCACGTGGTTGATAAAATTTGAGTTCCGTTGTCAAACTTTGAACTTCATTTGATGGTGTGGTTTGTTAGAATTTGGTGGTGCGGGCAGTTAGAAAGCACACAGCAAACCAAAGGAAAGTCATCGGCTTTCCGCGGCCTGAAAAATGAAGTGCCAATGCACGGCAGGAAACAGTCTCGCTCTGGAAACAGTCTGCTTCTCATATACAGGGTTTCCCAAAAGTCACGACAGAAAAGTGCATTGCAGTTTTGTGCAACTCTGGAAGCATGGGGTGGAGTTTGTTCATATTCGAATGGATAACACCTGCAGCAGGCAGCCTGCCCGATCTGAACCTGAAATCTGTGAAATAGCCCAACCGGGGAATACTGAAAACTAGCAAATGGCAGGGATTGTCAAGTGACTTTTGGGAAACCCTGAATGTGCTATCAATATGCCATCCCTCAAATCGACCTACGAAATGTCTGTGCCGTGATCTCTCAAAATTTTCGGTGGGACATCAAAAAACGAAACAGATCTGTAGAAAGGTCTCCTTTGGCGTGTGTTTTTTAGTTTTTGTTTTTCAAGGGTGTTAGACTTGCATGGTCAGCATTCGGCTATCCAATGTACCTAAGTACCCTTTCAATGATCATGGCCCCATAAATGTACCCCGCACAGATCCTGTAAAATATTGTGGCCTTATCATTGTTTTTAGACGATTAATCCCATTCGTCCACAATGCCTGTACCAGAGAATTCCAAAAACGAACGAGTTTTTGACTTTTTGAGCAATATTTCGAATTGCTCATATCAGGAAAGAAGGAACATAAAGACCTACTTGGCCCATACGCCCCATGCAAAACCCTTGATCACCAACACCAGCTCTTCTCGATGTCTTGCTATCGGTAAGTCCCGGTCGCGTATTTGACTCGACAACAAAAAAGCCGCGTACACGATTCGGGGAATATCCTGATTTTGTGCGTGGACAAAAAACGCGAAATAAAGCTAACTCCTATAACTTAACCAGCCAATCCTGCCCCTTAACCTACCAAACCCCCCCCCTTACCTATTTTCTTGGCTTAAAGTTCGATTCCCCGTCGGGGCACGAAATTTACTGTGGCACAAATGGTGCATCCTCCCTCGGCGAGGCACAGTAAATGAGGTCGAAAAGAGAGACTTAGTGGCCAGTCTCTTAGTCCTTCGGATGGGACTTTGACTTTAAGAAAGAGGTCCCGTGTGCAGCATCACACTGCGCACATTAAAGAACACCTAGCTCCAAGTCCAAGACAGTGGCTTGGCAGGTTACACAACAGAGAAGCCACATCTCACAAGTCACACATCACTGCGCTCTGCAGAGCATGACTCTCTCCGGTAAATCCTTCCTGCGGCTTGGAGTGTATACGCCGTAAAACTGGTCCGAGCCGTTTCAGTTGAATGGAGCCTAATTGGGCTACGATTATGGGGCATGGTTCTCCTTGCGAGCCCAAGGTGTGCGCAACAAGGTAAAAGGTCGGACCACCAGCCGAATGGCTATCAGTCCATATGACTCCACGATGAAAGTGTTTTTGCCGATTTTTTGAGGTTTGGGAGTTTTACATGCGGGTTAGACGAAAAGTGTCCCGATTCCTGAAGATAAATCAAGTAGCTCTGGATTGTTGCCTTTTCCGTTTTTTCGTATCTGCGAGAGCATACCTACACCTTCTTCTTAGCTTCTCAACGTATGGGAGTGCAATTAATAGGCCCCTATTCGTAAAAAAAAATAAAAAAATATTCGTCTGGCTCTCCCCCTCCCTTTCTCCCTCTTTCTCTCTTCCTCCCCTCTCCCTCTATCTTTCCCTCGCCTCTTTCTGTCTCTCTTTCTCCCTCTCTATCCTCTCTCTCTCCCTTCCCCTCTCTTCCCCTTTCTCTGTCTTCTCTCGCTGTCTCTGGGTAGAGAGACAGCGAGATTCCAATAAAGCTTGATGAAAGGCTCAGATGGAGCCTTGGTCATATTACAGTCTGTCCAGTCTATAAGTTGAGCTGTATCTAACCTTTTTCTCGCGCAATCGAAGATCAGGGATCTCCAAAATGCAACCACGGTGTTTTCTTTTTGAAGTCTAAAGAAGCTCAAGTGGTTCATTTTGTATTTGAAGCAATTTAAAATTATTGCAGTTTCACTGCTGCCACGGAAACCTTCAGCGTCGTTGCAAGACGTTCCACAACTTTTGACGGTTTATCTCACGGAGCACCGTTATTTTCTCGGTAAAAATACTCTCTCGGGTTCAAATCCGATTCACGAAATCCAGAAGGCAACGCGTAACCCTTGCCTGTTCGCATCCCGATTAGCACGAAAAATCAAGCCCCAGGAAATGAAGATCATTGCTTGCAAGGAATTCACCGAATCAATACACGAAACCGGATTGGAGCAGATACAGCAGAGACATGCGAATACGGTTGGAGTGCCCTGACTCTTTCACGCGTCCATAACAATCCGAACGCAGGCATATTGAAATCTTGAAATCCTTTGATTGATTGATTGATTGATTGATTGATTGATATTGAAATCTGAGGTCAACCGCGGTCAGAGCTCAACTTTGACTGGATCGACATGGGATCTTTTATTTCTGCATACTTCAAGTTTTTCAAAAAGTTAATCAATCAAAATTTTGAATGCAGGTATGCCACCATTAATTCGGTTACACCTTTACGTCACAATTATGCACTGAACAACTTGAACAGAAAACTGAGGAAAGAAAAAAAATTCGACGGTTATTCTACCATCACCATCCACTCTGTGGTTTCTCGGTTTATTTGCGTGAAACAGGCATATTAATTTATCGCCGTGGACAAATTAAAGGGAGCTAAGTGTTAGAAACTTTAATTTCTACCCCTACACTTTTCCATTTAAAAACCCATTGTTGTTCAACAATATTTTTCATTTCTCTGCTTTCACTTTGCTCCCTTTTATTTGTGCAAGGCGTAAAACGCATCGCCCTCGCCGGCAATTGCCGGCGCAGCCGGCTAGTCCTAATTAAAAACCACGTATGAAGAGAAAATCATGTTTCTTTGATGACAAAAACCATGATTGACCACAGAAGGCTTAAAATGAGTGGCAAATGTGTTATTGTATTTCCGTTCTCATTTTTCGAAAGGCGGTTTTGGATTGATGAGTTAGGTGTAACCGGCCGTGGTTGCAGGTTGTGGTGGGTTTTTGGCTACCACATCCAAAAGCCGTCATCACGAATATAGAAAGTGGCATAATCATTGATGAGTTAAAGCCGTTGGAGGCGAACGATTTTCAGACCTCTCTTATTGGCACCGGATCACCAGGAAGAACGGCAGCCGGTAAGGTGCTCGGTCCAACCTCCCAGGATTCCTTGGTGGGATCGGGGTCGTGGTGGGCGGCCGCTGTGGCCTCAGCAGCTGCCGTCCCTCGACCCCCAACCCCACCAGCGTCGTCGAACTGCGGTGGCGTTGACCTGGCTGCGTTTGCGTTGGCTTCCGGTCACCATCACCACACCACCCACCATCACCACCACAGCACCGGCGGACTTGGAAACAACCCCCAGGATGTCCAACCGTTCGGACACCACTCGGTCCACCAACTGGTCAGATCTGACCCGATGTCCCTCGTGGTGCCGCCCCCTGTCTGGCGCGACTCCGGACTGCCACCGACGGTTCAGATTCCGGCTCCGGTGACCCCGACAACCGCCGAGGACATCTCGAAGCACTTATCGTCGCACAATCAAAACCACACTCCCAATTCCCAGTCGACGCACACTTCAGGCTCGGACGGAGGCAATTCGCAATCGACCACTGCCATCGACGGAGGTCATCACGACTCGGGAGGTGGGTCACTGTCGGGTGATAAAGGACAGAACATCGAATGCGTCGTCTGCAACGACAAGTCAAGCGGAAAGCACTACGGGCAGTTCACTTGCGAAGGTTGGGAAGTCAAAAAGACTGTTTGGATTTGAACAACAGGACATGTTCATATATTTTTCTGTGTTTTCGTTAATTCTTCTTCGAAATGTTTTGTACTTATTTGAAAGACAGGCCTTTCAATTCTTGCAAGAATTGTTCCGTGTTCGTCTTCTTTCCGAATGGACAATGCTGTTTGCACGCAAAATAATTCTCGAATTGATGATCTTTTAAAATTGGCGTTGTTTACAATATTGGCTTCATCGGAAGAAACTCCAAAGATTAAAAGGATTGATTTGATTTCCATGAAGAGCGCCTGCGAGGCAAGCGTAGGTCAAGCAAAGAAAGTAGATATAGGTGAAGAAACGAAAATAGGCCCGAAAAAGTGTAATGGGAAACAAGTCGGCTTTCTCCGTCAGGCTGTTGTTCAAAAAAGGTTGCGTGTCGACCTCCACCGCCAGAGTCCACTACCAGGATTTCGTATTACATTTTCTCCAATGGAATTTTTCGTATTTTCACTTCTTCCTATATCTACTTTCTTTGGGTTACAAGATCGAAGTAGAATAATTTTCAAATAACTTCTGGAGGGCCGCACTTCCATTTGTGGGCGCCCGCATTCCCGACACCTGAAACCAAATTGGCTGCTAAAACGCAGGTACTATACTATCAAACAAAACACAGTTGCGCGGCCATCAGCTGAGCTCTCAAAGCCATAATGCATATGGATGGCGTGGCGACATTAGTTTGTTAACGGATACTCGGAACAAGATCCCTTCCTGTGGCTTTTGCATTACTGAAAGGAATCTTCAGTGCTTTATTTATGATCCATTCTGCAGAGGTGCAAAAAGTGAAAACGTGGCTACCTGAGAGAGAGCGAGATGGCGCTATTGAATGATGTGATGGGATGACTAATTTCGTGATTATGATTTTTGAAAAAGCAGCATAAGTGTAACCTGCATTCAGTTTAAATTAGCATCATGTGTAGCCTGCATTCAGCTCAAAATAGCAAGTGGAAGCTAAATTCAGTTTATCATTCAAGAGGTGCAAGCTGCATTCAGTAATAGCAAGTGTAACCTGCATTCAGTTAAAAATAGCAAGTGTAACCTGCATTCAGTTAAAAATAGCAAGTGTAAGCAAAATTCAGTTATTCATTCAGGAGGTGCAAGCTGCATTCAGTTGAAAACATCAGTAAGCTGCATTTTAATTCTGCATTCAGTTGAATAGCAAGTGTTATTTTTTAAATAAGTGGTAGTAAGTGAAAGCTGAATTCAGTTTGAAATAGCAAGATGTAAGGTGAATTCAGTTTAAAATGGCATGCGCAAGCTAAATTTGGTTGTAAATAGTACCTACCTAAATGTAAGCCGAATTCAGTTTAAAATAGGAGAAGTATAAACTGAATTCGGGTTAAAATAGCAAGTTTGAGTTTACAGTTTAAATAATATCAGCTAAATTCAGTATATGACAGTAAATGTGTGCTAAATTCAGTTTAAAATAGCAAGTTTAGCTAAATTCAGTTTAAATTGCAATAAAAGCCAAATTCAGTTTAAAATTGCTGAAAAAAGTAAAAAGAAAAAACTAAAAAAGCGTCAGCTGAATTCAGTTTAAATAGCAAGTGCGTACCAAATCTGAAAAAAGTTTGTAATGCAGTTTTAAGCTGAATTCAGTTAAAATAGCAAGTGAGCACCGCTTTCAGTTTAAAATAGCAAGTGTAAGCTAAATTCAGTTGAAAATAGTTCGTGCAAGCTGAATTCAGTTTTAAAATAGCGAGTGTGAACAATTCAGTTTAAGACAGCAAGTGTATGCTGAATTCAGTTTAAAATAGCAAGTGTACGAATAAGCTGCATTCGGTTTAAGAAAGCAAGTGTATAATAGTGTAAGCTAAATTCAGTTTTAAATAGAAAGCGCAAGCAAAATTCAGTTCAAAGTATGCACCGAGCATGTGTAGCTATTCAGTTTAAAATAGCAAGTCGGAGCGGCATTCTGTTAACAATAACAGGTTAGCTGAATTCAGTTTAGAACAGCAAGTGTAAGCTAAATTCAGGAAAAGTAAGCTATCTATGCTAAAAATAGCAGGTGTAAACTGAATTCAGCTTAAAACAGCAAGTGTAATCTAAATGCTGTTTAAGATATCAGTATAGGTTCCTAAGCTTCATTCACTTTTAAAAAGCAAAATATGTAAGCTGTATCTGTTTAAAAAGAGCAACTGTTCGCTCCATTCAAAATATAAAATAGCAAATATCAGCTTCATTAAGTTTAAAAGAGACCTGTGGGCCACACTCAGTTTAAAATAAAAGTGTAAGCTGCATTCATTGTTGGTTTGTTGCACAATTTTTTGTGACTGAATTTGTCACAAGAACAACATATCCACAACAAACCGAAAAAGCATGTCCACATTGATGGGTAGGTGCATTATTTTCTCGTTGACTGTACGCCTGGTATGGGAATTACCTGATGATTTTGATGGCGTCATACAACGCACATCTGATGGCTCATGTGAAACGTGAGTGACTATTTCAAAGCTCT
>JASGXE010009003.1:0-15819 GCA_030068105.1 Sinentomon sp. SZTP_YWyxl
TCTTCCAAGGCAGCATTCTTTGAGCCTCTTCCCCTTTTTCTTTGACAACTGGCACGAGAAATGGGTCTAAACAGAAACAAAGCACGGAATAGGCAATTTTTGAATGAGATGACAACAATAGTCCCTCCAATGTCAAAATTGCAGAACAATAACACAGAATGTGAAAACAAAGACGATTTCTTTTATAGATAATGTGAAGAACCTACGCATGAAATGTTTTGAAACAAAGTTCTGAGTCAAAAATCATGTAAAAGGAGTATTTGTCAATTAAATTAAAAAAAGGTCCAGAAAACAATCAAGTGAAATGGATGAAGGAATGAAGGGAACTGACTAAAACGCTGAACCTGCTAGTCCTGCTGGAACGTCTTGGAGGGTTAGGTTAGGGTTAGGTTAGGATGACCTAATCTAATAATAACCTAACCAATTTGACCATTACCAGCAGGACAAGCAAGACAACCGCAGGTTCAGCGTTTTAGTCACGCCCAGAATGAAGAGCAAGGTACGAGTATGTACGAATATTACGCCGGCGAAAATCCCAGGGAAGCAGACCCTCCCTGTATGATGGGTGAGGAAGTAGGGAGTGCATTCCAATCACGGTGTGAGTGAGAAAGGAATCGAAATGCTCACATTGCATGTGCAAAGGGGAGCTGAGAAGGAAAGCCCATTGTCTGATCTGCCAAGTTCCTTCAAAATTGCGGAAATGCTAACATCATCTGAAAGCGATCCAATTACTATGTGAGCAGCTCTTTTTCAGATTATTCGATTCTTGCAATATCACACTGGCTGATGGGGTCCCAGGCATCACAAGCATACTCCAGAATGGGGAAAGCCTGGCTTTGCGCTTGGCTGTTCTGAATGCATGTTGCATGTTTATGGATATCAAGATACATGTCGTCACACTAACAGGAAACCTGGTTGAGATCGGTTTGGCGAGCATTAGTCGTCGGGCGAGATCAATTCCTTTCTGTTAGTTCTAATTATGTCGCCCTATTCCTTAGAATTTAGTTGGGAGTGCTTACAGTGACAGAAACTGGGTATCAGACACACTTATTGGCATGAGGATTTTTATTTTTGTAGAATTAGTAAAACAAAAAGAGCAGCACTTTTATGTCACCGGTGTCACATTGTCGTCACTGGTGTCACGTTCTGTCACTGGTGTCACAAAATTTCAATCTGTTATTTTTTGCAGGTTGGCTGGGAAATTTACGTATTTGATAAACACATGGGTTATATGTGAAGATAAATAGCTGCTTCTGACGAACATGGGGATTTTTCTTTTTTTATCCCTTCTTTAATCTGTAACATTGTGTGCAATTTTTTAAAAATTTACCATCCCATGTAATAAAATTGAAGATTTCTGAAAACACATTTTTCTGTTTTGAACATAGTTTACCACGTGGAGTTAGCTTGTTGATGCCAAAACACAGTTCAACTTGTGGTCACGACCGTAAGTTTGCAGAACATCACAAAAAATTCAAAACTTTGGGTCGTGACACCAGTGACAAAAACTGCAAGGCCATCTTCATCAATAGGCCAGCAGTGTCAGCCCGGATCACAATCAGCTCTGCTGAAGTCAGATTTTGTATGCTCAATATTCATAGAACTAGCCCAAATAATAAAAAAAAAAAGGAACGAAGCTAGTAAAATTTCATCAAATGTTGCTGACCATTTGTCTCTTTTTTTTTTGAAATCCACCCATGGGAGTTGTTTCAAAAAATTGTGCTTGTTCGCCAGTCTTCTGTACCCATTGTTAAATGCAAAATACGCTCTCGTCCAGTATGGTTTGACAGGAACATCAGGAACCTTGAACATAGATGTAAGCACAAATTCAGAACGAGGGGTCAATCGGAAAAGCACAAAGAAGCTTATAAATCTCTCTTTTTGAAATTGATTGCTGCCAAAGATGCCGCGTATAATCAATACATCACTAGACTGTGTTTTGATTGAAAGCAAAACAATTATAAGAAGTTATGGCATTTGGTATCTGAATCCAAAGGGGGTAGGAAATCTATTGGAGGTTTACTTGATGGTCAAGGAAATATTGCGCACTCCGATATTGAAAAAGCCAATTTGCTGAATGGGCACTTTGTTAACATATTGCACCTTGCACTCTTTAGTCATCGCCCCATTCTCCAATGACTGGGCGTGATCAGCATCTAGAATTTATCCGTGACTTGGCCTCGGTTTCTAAGGTTGAGCGCTGGATCAGAAAGATGCCAAATTCCAGTTGTGTGACTACTGATGCCTTTTCTTTTAAATTTATTAAGCTATTTCCATCTATTTTTGCCAAGTTTCTTGCCTTGATTATTCAAAAATCTCTCTATCTTGGTAAACTGCCAAGTAGGTGGAAGCATGCAATTGTTTGCCCAATTCGGAAAAAAGGTGACGATCCCCCACGTGTTATCGACCGATAAGTCTTACTAGTGGATGTTGTAAGCTAGCTGAGCATAAAGGATTATCTTTGTGATTTTTTAGATGCTAGTGGTTACCTTTCTCCAAACCAACATGGTTTCCGAAGAGGGTTTTCTTGTGAGACACAATTGGTCAGCTTTACCCAATATTTATCTGAGGTTCTTGATAGAGGGGGCCAAGTGGATGGATGCAGTGTTTATTGATTTTGAGAAAGCTTTTGATTTAGTCCCGCATTCTGCTCTCCTTATTAAACTGAGGGGATTAGGAATCAACGAGGTGGTGCTGGATTGGATCAGAGATTTTCTCACTGATCGTACGCAGCAAGTATCAGTGAACAATTGTTTTTCTGGGATGGGTGAGGTGTCATCGGGGGTTCCCCAGGGGAGTGTTCTTGGCCCTACATTGTTCTCCATTTTCATAATCTCCCTGGGAAGCTTCAATGTCAATCTTTCTTGTTTGCTGGCGACTGTTATAGTGCAGGAGATATCTCAACTTCCTGATATAATGCGGCTACAAGCTGATTTGATCGAGCTTGAGAATTGGTGTAAATCCTCTGGCATGAGGCTCAATATATCAAAATGTGTTTTGTTATCCTTTACAAAATCTGGACTAATCCTTTTGTTGGTAAATATAATTTGTCAAATGTTGAATTGCCCTTCTCAGATAGCACTGTTTACTTGGGTGTTACCTTCTCAAGACATTGGATTGAGGAAAGCACATTGATAAGATAGTAAACAAAATCAAATTCAGCATTGTTTCTGGTTAGATGGGTCTTTCATAGAGCGAGTAGAATAGTGAGGGAAAAAGACTGCCTTGCACTGGTCCGTTCCCTGCTTGAGTATGCATCAGCAGCATGGGATCCATATCACTTGATTCCAGTGGCGTCGCCAGGATTTTCGTAGTGGGGGGGCTGGAGGGGCACAGTCCCAAGCGCGGGGGGTCTGGGGGCAGCCGCCCCCCAGCGGGGGTCCAGGGGGCAGAGCCCCCGGCAGGGGGTTTGGGGGACGGAGTCCCCCAAAAGCTGACGCATTATGACAAATTTGAGTTCCTCAGATGGCATCTCAAGGCATTTTTGACACAATTCCTCCTGAAAAGTGGCATGGTCAAACGGCCCTGACCGGATATAGGTATGACATGATAACTCAAAACAGACTTTATCTGTTAGGCATCTTAGATTTAGGTTTGGGGCAAGCTGGAAAAGGGTTTTTTTGCTGTGCAGAAAATCCATTGTTTCTGCCATCTCTTGGCCGGTCGCTGTTCGGAAGAAACCCAGTAAACCCATCGAATCTCAACCTCTCGGCGGTGATGTCCATTCTCCAGGCAGAGGTGACATTTGCGCCCTGGTGGACTTGTGCCATCTTTTATGATTCCATGTATCCTTTTCCCAGGAATAATGAAATTGACAGCCGGACGATAATCTCGGAAAAGAACACTTTTTCTGAAAAGAATACTAACATGCAGCATATTGGACAGACAGCGAAAAAATCACTCATTCATTTTCGGTTTTCAGAATTTTGTTTGGAGGGGCTTCACACTTGTTCACAGAGAGTTGAGGGGGCTGAAGCCCCCCCCCCCAGCCCCCCCCCTGGCGACGCCACTGCTTGATTCACGTGGAAAAACTTGAGCGGGTCCAAAGAAGAGCAGCTCGCTTTGTGACTGGATGCTACTCTTTCCCCAGCAGCATCACTTCTCTGTTATCTGACTTAGGGTGGCTTTCCCTATCTAAACATAGATCTGCCTCAAGATTAGTTGGGTTATTTCACTGCCTCAACAATGTTGGAGGTTGGTCAGGTCTGAAGGAATATCTGTTCCCCCCTAACTACAGAGGCAGGCATGACCATGATTTCAAACTCCGGTCAAGGGTTGTCAGCAGAGATGTGTGGAAGTATTCTTTCGTGTGTAGGACTGTGAGGGAGTGGAAGGCTTTGAGCTCCGAGGTGTTTGGCAATGCTCGTGACATGAGTGCTGAAACTTTTAAGAAAAATGTTTTACAGAGCATGAGCTAGATCTATTCTGCCAGGTTCATTGAATGTTGTGGTGCTCATTGTTGTTTTCTGTGTTCCGTTCAAATTTAATTTGTACACTGTGACAATGCTATCTGGTTGCTATTGTTTGTTCTGTTTTATCCAGCTTGTAATTTGCGCAGGGGTCACCCATGCAAATTAAGATAATTAATAATAATCAGTACCTACATAAAACATGTGGTTCTTGTGGGCTTTCAAGGTTTTTGTTGACAAGGCCATGACCTGTCCTCGAAATTGCGCATGTGTCACCTAGTTTCAAATGCAGTAGATAGGTGTACTCTGGTACCATATGGTTCTGAGGGCTGCAGGCCTGCAGAGGGCATAAATTGGTACAAGAGTAGGTATATAAATGTAAAAGGTATAAAATTAGGTAGGTAGGTACAGGGGTATGCAAAAATCCCTTGTTCCTAAAATATAAATTTTGTACATGTGAACCATTTCAGCAAACCATTTGAAATGTGAAGAACACGATATTCTTGATGTGACCTTCAAACATGTTCTTTTGTCTTTGTTCTGACATAAGGGTAACGTTTTTGAACTCGTTTCTGTTTTGAAATTAGGTACCTAAAACAAATAGGGCCTACTTTTACTTTTGAGAGTGGTATGCCCATCTATTACAGAGTGGCAACATTTGTTTTTCATAAAACAATTATTTTTCAATGCCATCCCACATTCATATGAATTCGACAACGCAAATGTTATGCATCTAAATTTGGCCACATACAAGACGAATAGTCTGCTGGAATGCAGAAGAACGGCATTCCGCAACCGACGTCACTTTCAAGTTGTACCGGAATGCACACTCCATTGTAGTTTCAGCGGGTCGAGACTCGGGAGTCGGACTTTTCGCCTTTGTTTTCCCTATGTTGGGTACTCAACGCCAGATTGACAGGAACCACGCAAATTCAATGCTAACACCGATTTGCACAGAGAGTACCTAATTTGGAAACTCCAAAACCAGGCAACCTCATCTTTTCTTCAAATGGACCACTGACGTCAGGTGGTCATGGACATCGTCATATCACTCAGCATGGGCTGTTTCGATCTCAGACTATCTCAACCCCATTCCATATCCCATCTTCCACTTCATTAGCTGAAACCAGCATTGTGTTTCTATGCATTGGTGCAAGACAGTTTCGACTTTCGAGCTCAGCAAAAATTCTGCCTCAAGACAGTTTGTGATGTATTTCGGCCCAAGTGTTTATCAAATTTTAGGCTGATCCAACTCATGCCTTGCCCACTTGTGCTTCATTCTGTTTCTTTTAGCTTCCATTCTTGGTGTTAGGTAGTTGCTGCTGTTTCTCATTGATAGATGTGGGCCGAGGTCATGTGCCAAATTTATCTAAAATTGCACAAAATGCACACTGAAATTGAAAAATGTCTTGCAGCTTGTGTGGAACTATATCTTCAAGATCTCCTGAGCTGCCAAGGCCCCACTCCTTGGATACGCGGTGGAGCCTGACTCATGCGACACTACTGCAACCTATGTTTTAGTAGTGCTTCAAATTTTTTCATGGTTCCCAAGATTGACGCATGGTACTCTTTTTGCGAGATTGCATTCCGGCCCTTTTTCCGGGCACTTTTAAACATGAATTCAACATTAATGTTTGGTGGGTGCCTGTAGGCTTCTGTGTTTCGATAGAAATCAGTGCTGCCGCACAGAATCAAAAGCTATCAATTCATCACTCATTGGTCATTAGAGATATAAATTACGGCTCTCCATTTCTCTAATCGAGAAATTCTCCATTCTGTTGGCATCTCAAATGGAACAAGGAGTTGGCAAGATTTATCGGTACTGCCAATGGCATTAGACCATCATCACCCACTCTTTAGGCCCACTGTCCTACCTTCCTACATTCGGAATATCTAGCACTGGAATAAATACTCAGTGAAAAAACAAAGCAACTTATCATGTCTGCTCACTGGAGGTGCCAACTCTCCAACATCTTGCCTAACATTACACCTTTCCATAGGTACCTAAATTGAAATATGCTGCTGCAACAAAAAAATTCGAAGATGTACCTAGGTAGGTATTGGGTGGTCCGTTTTTTCAGATGAAAAAACGCCCTTTGCATTCAACCCTGCCACACCTACCTGCTACAGCCCTAAACAGGAAGCACCAGTCCGAACTCCGCTGCATTTATTCACCAACCTTGTGATGGTGCCGGTGTTTTTTCTCGTGTTTATCCTTGCCCTTATCTTTCTTCTTTTTCTTCTTTTTCAACTTGCTCTTCCTATGCTTCTCAAGAGGAGGCTGATTTTCAGAATCCTTAAAGGAGCTCGATTGGATGGAATGCCTGGAAGACTCATCTTCGCATCCACTCAACGACACTTGATTGGCACTGCTAACACTTGGAGGTGGGGGGCCTGGAGAATCCACATGCTCCGGTGTGGACGACCCCCCTCCGACCTTCAGGATTAACTTTAAACCCACACTTCGCTCCGGAGTGGAAGCAGGCTTCTCTGAAAACAATATCAACAATAATTACCCAACCGTTAAATTTGATAGAATGAGCAAAGGCATAAACAGTAAGACATGGTACCTACGACTTCGGACCTTGGTCTACTTCGGAACAGGAAATTTCCAAAGCCCGAAAGGACCGAGTGGAAAAGTTATTTCGGTTCAGATAGGCCACATAACATATTTTTTCTAAAAAAACATTTTCCAAGAAAGAAGGCCATTTCATACTTATCCGAAACATTTCTAAGCCTACAAACTGAAAATACAACAGCCACTTTGTGCTACAGGACATGATACTGGCCTCTCAAACAAGAGAATGAACATGTGACGAGGTCTTTGTGACCTGGTTTCTCTTCCTTCGTGCAGTGGAAAGCCGCTGTGCAATCATGTAAGAAAAATAATTTTTTACCATTTTGACCCCTTGTTTTACTGGCACTCGAAGCACCGAGAACACTTTCTGCTCAGGCAGAGGGGCATGCTCTCAATAAGCCGATATCAATAACATTACACCGCTTCTGTTGTGTCAGTAATTACCTGAATTGAGGCCATTTTCGAATCGACTGAGTCTCAATTCAGGTAATTACTGACAAGTGTTTGTTTTACTGACATCGTTTACTTGTTGACATTGTCTTAGTGACAATTTCCTACCTACTGAGTGTTTGTAAAACGGATCGTAGCACCAGACCAGACAAAACTTGATTCCCTCCTGCGGTATGACAGTGGAGTCCAACTTCGACTAGGGGTGTTCAAAATATAAAAACTAACCGTTGGGACATCAACTCTGGATTAAAGCTAATCCGAAGTTGTGGATGAAATTTTTCCCATTGAAGCAAATGACAAAAATTTAGTCCACAACCTCGGATTAGTGTTTATCCAGAGTTGATGTCCCAACGGTACCTACCTAAGGGTAAGAAGATTCCAGCAGTGGTAGGCAGTCGGAACTTAGTGCAAACCGAAGGCCTTCTGTAAGCTGATGCCTTGCTCAGTGAGTTCAGCTTCCTTATGCCGTCGTTGGAGAGTCCCCTCCCGCAGAAAAACCAGAGGGTTTCTTCATTTCCATGCCAATGCCCATTCACACAGCAGCCCTTCTTCCACACAAAGTTTCCAGATTGGGACTAGTCAAACGGCCTACCTACCTGGTGTGATTCTTTCGGGTGGGATGTTAGTACTTTTAGGCACGGATGGTAGGTATCGAGGGCTGCAGAGCACATTGTGATCAAGGATGTTGCTGCGCTTAATCTCTGCCACAGTTTTAAACAGTGGCAGAGATTAATCTCTGCCACAGTTTTAAAAATGAAAAATGGGACAACATAAAAGAGCAACTGGACAACCCGCGAACCATTGGTTTAGTCGGCCACTTGAAAATTGGTTGTCAATTCTTGTTCTTACGTCCAGACCCATGGTTCCACATAGCCTGATTCACTTGTTCCCTGAACTGCCACGTTTCGATTGGTACCCAAACCGCACAATAGTAAATACGAAAACGTAAAGTTTCATTAAATCACTCGCTCTTAATTGGTGCCAATTGCACAAATTTTCGTGGTCAAAATTGCCATTCCATATTGTGAAATTTCAATCATGGTTTGCAGGTCTGTTTTTTACCAGGAAATGAAGCAGCCAAGCTTTAAATCAAAATCAGATCGTTCCCAAAATATATGAAAATTAAATCTCGATCGCTTTTTGTTTTTCACGGAGTTCACGCATTTTCAAAAATAAAATTCCTCTGGATTTCTAGAAGGAATGTCTCGCAGTACCTACAATCTCAACCACTGAGCAGGTTGCTTCAAAAATGTGGAATTAAAGTTTCGAACCACTCTATTCCAGCTGATGATGGTAAAATTTGGCCAAATTTCAATTTTGCGGGCAAAAAATGGGGCCCCAAAATAGGGAGAATGTCACCATGTGATGACAGGCCAAAAGGGTGCATAAAAATTGTCCATTGTCGGATCCAAAATGTATACTGGCGAACTGGCGGCGGAAAAAGATTACCCATACATGTTAAAAATTTCCATTATTGAGATTTCAGCAAAAACTCCATGCTGTAGAAATAAAAGATCCTCTTTCATCACTGATGTCAAAATCTGACACCTCTAGAAAGCTCCGTTGCAATTTGGCACTTTAATTTCTACCAAATGCATAAGAGTAAAAAGAAAGAAAAAAAAGTTTCGGAGGCAACAATCAAATGGGAAAAACACATGTATGAGTAATATTTTTCCGCCGCCACTATACACTGAAATCGCAAGAGATTTTGCACCTGTGGAGAACCCAAGATGGGGCACTGCTCCAGACACCCCACCTCTCAAGGGTCATGTCCCCATGGCTGCAGCAATGGCTTGAGGGGTGCCAAAAAACCAGGGGCGTCAAAACAGTGTCTTGCCTACACCAAACATTTTTGCTGAAACCGGCCCTGACAATGCACACACACACATGAAATTTGACACAAGGACAAGACTCGTCTATATTTGGCTACAGGTGGGTACCTACACTGCATTTATTTTCTCGAGGCTCGAAATGTAAGATACTTTCCAAATTTCATCGAATCAAAAGCTTCGCCAGAAACTCCATTTTATTGTTTTATCCAACTCCAATTTAATCAAAAGTATACATTGTTATTTGTAGCGCATGCACACACCATCCAAGGATACAACTCAAATAAATAGTTTAAAATATAGGAAGCTTGCTACATGTTCAGATGTGAATAATGTCATAAAATGCCATCACAGAATAATGTCAAACTCTATTCTGACCTCAGCAGCAGTTCTGAAAATATTTGCCAAAAGTTCGATCAAGGCTAGGCCTGGATGTGCCCAAAGTTATTGGAAACTATAGGTAGACTACCTACCTCTTTGAATAGGTAGGTAAACAAGTACATGCCAACTTTCCAGAGAGGTCAGAGCTTTCTCTGGCTCATATTGAACTTTCAGAAAAAGTCGGTTAAACGAAAGTCAAAGAGAGGTACCTAGAGCTGTGCCCAAACACATGGCTACCTACCTAGGTAGGCCTGCAATCAATGACAATGAAAGATGTTGCCTAAATGAAGTCAACCACCTTACCTGGGCTCAACTCTTCCAGTTGATCTCTCTTTTCTGATGTTTTTGACTTCTTGTGCTTCTTGATGGATGGAGTTGTGTTCATCAGGATGAATTTTGTGGCACCTGTCCCAACACCAAAAGAAGCTGATAAGAACTAGTCATTCAAAGACCCAAAATCAGACAATGAAACAAGAACCAAGAAAGATACGAGAAACAAGAACCAAACAAGAAACAAGAAAGATACCTGAAAGATTAAAGGCCATAGCTCACAATAATTTTTGAAAAATATTCAGAAACAAGTCGCAATAATATTCTCATAGTGGGAAAATATTTCCAAAGAACACAAATGCGCAAGATTCGGCCGATTTCCAAAAAAAGATCACCCGGAGGCGGAGGATCGCTGCGATCCGCAGATCGATGAGTTGTCACTCATCGATCTGTTTGTGGTGAACCACAAACATTTGGATTCACATCGATACCTACTTACTGCGGATGACAAGGTCAACCACATCAACACATCGATACAGGATGAAGCGAACCGCCAATTAGGTACCTACCTAATCTTCGTTTTGAAAATCTGTGACGTGCGAATACCTACCTATTTACGGGTAAGTGTCAATTTAATTGATTTCTTTTATCATTCCTCTAGTTGGGCTGGGGGGTGAAACATAGTTAAGACTCAAACACTTTGCATAGGAGATTGCTCATATGCTCTCTCCCCAAACAACAACTAAACAAGGGCAGGAACCTGCGTTTCATTCAACCCCTCCTGTTTTATGTAAAAACGTGGATAGGTTTTTCTTCATAAACCGATACCTTTTCTTGTGGAACAAGCTCTTTAGGGCCTGTCTCCTCTGAAATGGTTCATTTAGGCCTACCTGAGGCAAAATTTCTGTCAATCATTAAGCCTAAACTGATTAAGCTTAAACTCTGAAACAATGGACGACCTGAACGGGGTTCAGTTCAAAAACACTATTCAGGTTGTGCCCCTACTTTCGGCAAAAGCCACATTCAGTGGTGGAGCTGATGGAAATGGGCTGGGACTTGGGAGGATCTACTTACCGCTTCGGCACAAGAACTTCTGGCTCATTTCCTGATGCTCTACCAGCTGAAGCCTGCCGGGCAGAGCCCGGCTGCACCCATGCATTGAAGATTCTTGGGGGTGGCATAGCCGCTCCAAATAAGCTGAACTTGTCAGTTTGAAGGTACCGTACCCAACCTCCCATCTTGTAAAGATTCTTAGGCCTATCCTAGGTGCTCACACTTTTTTCCCAGATAGGTAGGTTCTTCTTAGGTTAGGGCATGACCCCCCTACATTTTCCAATTAAAGTTTGGCTCTGTTTGTATGACCTTACAAATGTTTATTTTTCTTTTCTCCTTCTTTTTCTATTTATGTCTAAATTTGAAATTGCACTTGCACACATATTGGGTAGGTACTGTTCAATTTTTCATTGTGCTATTTTTATTTTTGATGATACGACACCGGATTTGACTCAAGACTCAACATTTCCAATGTGATGATTCTTAATCCAACGACCTGTCATCGTGACGATGAGACATTGAACATGGGTATGTGATGCTAATTGTTGTTTTTTTTTTTTTGCAAATGCCTCCTGAGATGCTAACAACACTGCATCCCTATTCCCTGTCTCCCTGATGATGCTATGTTGTTGGCTTTTCTTTTTCATGCGCTCCGACTCACTCACTATTGGGTCTTTTGTTTTCTGGCCTCCTTCGTGGCCTCATCGCGTCGGCGATGAGGGGCCGCGCCACTTTTTGCTGCTGGCTGCTGACCCCGTAGTTTTTATCCTGGCAAGACCCATGAAGGGTCCAATGGCACAGTTAAGATTCAAGGGAGACCAACATCCAGAGAAGTTATGGTTTCAACCCCAACTCCCAAACACAGTGGGTACCTCCTGGCCATAGGCCTATGTCAGAGCTGGCACTACAGCACCTTCACATCCATCGCATCATTTCAGGGCGACACAATGCCCACTTACCCATACTTTTCGTCATTCCACCTAACCTCCTTGCCTTTGCCATGAGCCCTTGCTTGAAGGTTGCTAGATAGTCCTCTGTATCTGAAAGCTCCACGCCCAGGTATTTATAACATCCCACCCTCTCAATCTCCCAATCCCCAACAATCAGCACACCCTCTACCCCCCGATTCCCAGAGAAATTCACCATCTTTGTTTTTTCTTCACTTTACCATCCCTTTTCTGCCCAAATCTGGCTGTTTCACTTATCAGCATTCTCAGATCCAACTCATTCTCACCCAACCACACAATAGGGCCCATCATCCGCCAGAAATAAACCTGGCAGTGTGAAGGACCGGCCAGGGTGTGACTAAAACGCTGAACCTGCTTACCCTGCTTGTCTTGCTGGAAATGGTTAAAAGAGGTGAGGATGAGAAGGTTAAACCTAAACAACCCCCTCCCTACCTCCCTTCCTACCATAGAAGGCAACGCGCAGGTTCAGGTTTTGCATTTCCGACCGGCCATGCCCCCCATCGGACCAATCCACAACTTGAAACCGTACTGCCCCCCGAAGCCTGTCACTCCACTCCTCCAATTCTCCCAGCACCAGAATAAAAAGCAATGGTAACATTGCGCAACCCCCGCAACCCTGATTTACACTCCACCCCCTCAATCACAATCTCTCCCCAATGAAAATCATACACACTACCACTGTACAGAGCCTGGATTAGTTCAACAAACATGTCGCACACCCCAACTGATTTTAGACTCCTCCAAATGTCCTGCCATCTCACTCTTATCATATATGCTCCCTAGGGCTGGGCGAATCTTGATTCGATTCGAGGATTCGACTCGACAATTGCGAATATTGCCAGATTCGATTCGAAAAGATGCGATTCGAATCTGGCAATATTCGAGATTCGAAGGAAGGGATTCGAAATGAATAATGATTCGATTCGGGATTTTGCGATGATTCGAAAAATATTCGAATCGAATCTCAAATCTTTTAAAATTTCCAAATTGATCCACAGTCCCGTCTGCATGCCACAACCTGGAGCTGGAACCAAACAGTGCTCACAAGTGTCACTGAGAAATGCCCACAATAAAATTCATGTTTACTACCTATCCTGTAGGACTGTGAATCCGCGTGATTCGATTCGAGGATTCGATTCGAAAATCGCAAATCTGGCCATATTCGATTCGAGACATGTGGTGGAATTCGAATCAAGATTGGAGATTTGAAGAAAAGGATTCGATTCGAAATGATTCGCTTCGAAATTGGACAACTGATTCGGATTCGAGACTCGAACCTTAGGAATTCGATTCGAAAGTCGATTCGCACAGCTCTAAGCTCCCTTTTTGTCAACAAATAGGTACCGCGCTCAGGTCACGCTTTTCACTTCGAGCACATGCAATTAATTGTGTGGTAACGAACAAATTATCACACAACTGCCGGCCCTTTCGAAATCCTTGCTGCATTTGCCCCAAGTACCTATGCTGCTGTCTCCAGCCAGCATTCCAATCTTGCTGTCAGAATACGAAAAAACAACTTGTTCCTATTCCTTGCGGACAACAGAACACTGAACAACTTGGCTAAACTATTTGGATTTTATTTTTTTTTTCTAACTTGGCTTTTATTGCCTGTCTTTTATTGCCACAGGCAATAAAAGCCATTGGACGTGGTAAACCCCGGTCAGGCATGCATCATTTTTTTGCCTCGGCAATTACCATGACAACAATCAAGTCGTCATGTTCTCTCACCGAGGCAGCATGCTTCTTTTCGGCCAGCGAGGTGAACGGATGTGATGTAGGTTACACAAAAAGAAACGAAACGTTGGATGCAAGTGCAAACCATTGGTGCAGTGCATGAAGTGAATTTTTAGAAACCCGATGTGGGTGTTGTCGATGGCAATGTCAAAAAAGAAAAAACAAACAAATAGCAACGAACCAGGTCAGATAGGTACCTATGTAATGTGAAAATTCCACCGACAGCATCCCCACAAGGTCGGAGTTGATTTCAGCAGCAGGAAGATCATTGGATCACAAAAAACAGGCCCAAAACGGTGCACAATAATTCACAGCTCACCATAAATTTAATGTTTCATTATTCAATGCATGACAAATAAAGAGAACGAGAAAAAAGGCATGGTTAGACAATGATCCTTATAGAAAAGAAACTAAGCAGGGAATAAACAAGTAGCTACCTTATCAAGGTTGGAACCTACCTACCTACCTAATGAGGTAATAAACTAAGCTTGGGCTTTATGGCAGATAAAAAACTGGTGTCAGATTTGTTCAACATGTTATGGGAAATTCCAAGCCTGTTCCAGAGAAACAGGAAATTGTTTAGGAATGAGAACCTAGCGACATTTTTTGACAGTGATGGTGGGACAAATGAAACGAGGTCACTAGCCCTCGTAGACCCTGTGTTTTTTATCAGGGTGCCACAGCATCCAGCCCAGCCATCTTCGCCTTTTATGCACTTTCGAAAGATGGAACACCTGTGATGGATAAATAATTTAAGTGTCGATCTAATTGATTTCTTCTTTCTTTCTTCTGGCACTAGGTGGGTTGGGGGGGGTTTCAGAAGCAATTGTTTCCAGTGGGAAACTGGGTGGTTTGGTTTATGGTAAGAAAGACTTGTTGAATTGGACACAAGTCAGCCTTTCAGACCAATTGGCCTGGGATATGAAGGTAGGTAGGTTTTACTTCTAGGTAGTCACCAGGCTCACAGAGTAATAGACATCAATGTGCTGTGGTGAAATCTTGAAGGATTTTTTTTTTAGGATGTCTATTGGAGAGATGAGAGTTGCGAAACTCCTGTTTTTTGTGATGGTGGAGGAAAACTTATCAGATGGGAATGAGCTGAAGCAGAATGTGAACAAGTTAACCCCAAAGACAGTGGGTAGGTACCTAGTGGATGTTTGAGGATCAAAACGGAAAGCATTTCCAGTACCCATTCATTTCAAGATTCTCTGTTGGGAGGAGGTGAGAAAGTCATAGACATTAATGTGGTGCAAGGAAGGAGCAGTGCAGCTCACAGTCGAGATAAAAACTGAACGACTGACTTTGAATCGTCAGATGAAGAAGCACGAGGTACCGTCTGCCTTTCCGAAAACCTTGCTGCATCTCCCCCAAGCACCCATGAGTTTCCAACCATGACAAGACAAGACAAGACGTAAGGTATGATGCCTTCTTTTCGGCAAAGCCGAAAAGAAGCCATGCCTCGAGCCTTGCTGTCAGAATTCCAACAAACAACTTGCATTCCTGACTGGAAACCAGAGATGTTCAAAGCCATGCCTCGAGCCTTGCTGTCAGAATTCCAACAAACAACTTGCATTCCTGACTGGAAACCAGAGATGTTCATAACGAGATGAACCATTTGCCATTTTGGGTGGTGTCCAAATCGAATTTGAAGTTTGTTCCTTCACCAAGAGATAGGGGTGTGCGAATCCGGATTCGGATTCGTACTCGAATCCGAATCCTGAAGCTGGATTCGGATTCGAGAATTTTGGATTCGAGGAATTTTGCAGGATTCGGATTCGGATTCGAAATTTTTGACTGGATTCGGATTCGGATTCGAGGTTTGTGGATTCGGATTCGAGGATTCGGATTCGAGATTCGCGAATCCAAAAAAAAAATTAAAAAAAATCGCCAGCAGTCACAAAAAAAAAAAGAAAAAAAGAAAAAAAAACTCGCAAGATGAAAAAAATCGCCAATTGGCGAGATCGCGCGATCGTCGGCGGCCATGTTGAATTTTGGAAAACAAGATGGCCGCCGCCGGGAGCATGGTTTCGAAATTTTGCACAATTTCTTTTTTCATTGGTCTTTTTTTTTTTATTTTTTTTTTGTGGAGTGTCATGTTCCGGGGATTTTTCAGCAGAAAAATCAAGATGGCTTTCCACAAGACCAAT
>JASGXE010009004.1:0-18136 GCA_030068105.1 Sinentomon sp. SZTP_YWyxl
CAGCTCCGGTCAGCCCGACGGGCCGGGAGGTCAAGGAGCAGACGGGCGTGGGTCAACAAGAAAGTTCAATTTGCTGAGCATTCTTTCGAAGAAATGCTTTACGAGCCCTTATCACGAGGACGGTAAGATTGAACCTGCTCGACGTATTTTGTGCATCGTACACTCCTTATCAAAAGTCTTCGAACATAGGAGTTCATTTTAACACAGGCGCTATTTGGGATCTGTGGCAGCATGCGCCGAAAAACATCATGAAACTCGTGTAAGTCGTGAAGTTGCACCAAGCCATGTAAATAACCAGTCCTTTAAAATAAAATATCGACTGTGTTCGAAGACTTTTGACGTGTACAAACACACGCAATTGCAAAACATGCATTTTTGTTTGCTTCTGCTTCGCGATTTTGAGACATTTATTTGCATGGTAATTCTAATCTGATCTCAACCGCGTTGGCCTACCTCCCAAGTGATGCACTGGTCCTCATCAATCAACGGCATAGATGGCGGATTGCACTCTTTAAGTTGTTGGCTAATATTGGTGACCAGCGGTGAATTGGTACGAATTTTTTGTTGACATACTGACAACTATTCCCTCCGTGAGCATGATCTAAAAACACCCTCTTTGCTTCCGTAAGGACATGCACTGTTGGTCAGTGTGGGACTGGAATCCTCTGCCAAGGAGCATTATGCCGCAAGGAGCATTGCGCTTTGGCATCTTCCCATTGCATGTAAGAAATGACGACTGGAGATATTTTGCGCAAACTCGACTCCACAGAAATTATAAATTTCCCTTTTGTGACCGGTGTTAAAATCTGGCATTTTTAGCATTGTCGCAATCTGGCGCTTTTGTTTCTACTGCATGTGAGATTCAAACTGAAAAAGTGCTTTTCACGTAATCGCGTAATTGTTCCCGCTTTGTTTACAGATGTCGATCTTCCCGGAAATCCGGAGGAATATATCGCTGAAGAAATCAACAAGCAGAAACAAAAGTTGAAGCACATCTCGAAGGCAATTGAATCGCAGAGCCAACTTCTGAGGCTGATTATACAGGTTAGCGATCATAACTCAGATCGCTCACTCTCTTGGTCAGGTTATTGATGACTCAGACAGTTTCTCTAATTCAGATTAGCGATGACTCAGACCGCTCGAATATTCAGGTTAGCGATGACTTGAATCTGGGATAGAACTGGAATAGAACGGACTGAGGCAGAAATGGGCTGAGGCAGAAGTGGACTGAGGAAGAATTGGACAAAGGAGGGAGTTTTGGAGGGAGTTGTTGCATGGTGGTGGTAGCTTACACCTGCCCTATACCTTAACTTAACCTAACCTGACCTAACCCATACCGCAGAAATAAAAAAAATCAGTCTCCAAAAATGCAAAAATTCTGCCTCAGTCCACTTCTGCCTCAGCTCGTTCTGCCACCGTCACCGGTCCCTTTGAATCCTTCTCCAATTCGGGTTGGCGGCGAACTCAGATCGCTCCCAAAACCAAGTTAGAGAATACTCATGCAGGTTTGCCCACAAAATACGAATGTCGTTAAAGTTCCACTGAGTTTTGGCAAGTGATCAATGGATTTCAGGGCTAAAGTTTGGTTCACCATCTAGACCTTCCCTGATTAGCTCCATGCAAAATTAGCACATTTCTGCCATCCTGGAACATAGATTCAGTGGAACATAACAGCCTCTTTTCTGAAAAAGCCTTCACGAGGCATCAAAAACCACTTGTCCACTGCCGCTTTCAGCTCCATGACAATTTGGAGGTGCTATCGATGGTTTTCTTTAGCCAAGGTTGGGAAAAACAGTAACCTCTTGATGTCAGTGCATAAAAAGAGATCATTGAGCTGTGTTTTGATGCTCAGGTCGTCAAGACATGTTTCAACCCCAACAAAACAGGGTCATTGTCTTCGATAAGGGTGTTTTTCGGGGCATTCCCTTAACTTTCGCAATTCATTTCCTATACCTTACTTTCAGGCCAGGTCCTGTTTTTTTTTTTTCTGTTGGTCTGTTTTTTCCATGTCTTGATCAAACCCACAGAATGATCCCCTTTGAACCCAAAAATTGCCCCCATGCACTCACAAGGGTGTTTTGGCATAACTATCTTGTAGATTACGCATTCTAGATGCAATGTCATCACACCACCTCTGGGTATGTGGCCATCATGCTTTCTTTAATTACATTGACCTCTGTGAGTCAAAAATCATGTGTCAGCTGAGATGCTCCATATGGCACAAATTCAGTCAGAATATGTCAGGTAACGGGGGTGGACATATCAAATCAATAGCAGAAAAGAAACTGTGCACATCATGGAATTGAAATTTTGCCTGGAGCCCAGTGAAAGACTGATGTCAAAGCGTGCAAGAGAAGAAAAGACTTGGACAAGTGCAACAGGTTAAAGCTCAGTGGAACATAACAGCCTTCGTAAACCGCAGCAAAGAAAACGTGTTCATTTTTGCTCGGTTTGTTTGGTATTATTTTCTGTGGATGAAAAAAACAAAGAAATTCAAATCTCTACGCCAAAATTTTAATGTCTTTTCGACTTCAACACTCTTTCAGAAAATGGAAATCAAATCCGAACTGGATGAAGTGGACGAAGGGACGTCAAGGGAAGAGATACGCAGCCAGTCAGCCACTCAGAACCGATGGACCACGACCAAGAACAACACGGCCTTGAAGTCCATCTACGCGTTTGGAAAGATTAAGAAGGCTCAGGGAGATTGAGCCTGAAGGGAAGTGGGAATGCCGAGGTGAGAAACACCTCGAGGCGTCTTTAGACGGTGTTGTGGCCGGTCTTGGGATGCTGACGTGCTGGCCGGTGCTCGCACTTGCACAAAGTGCGAGCTTAAGTGTGCTATGATTGAAGCCAAATTGACACGCTGCCTGAAATCCCAAAAAGAAAAAAGCCAACACAAAAAGCACTTCATCATTTACCCCATTTACACCGCAGAAGAAGCAAAACGTAAGAAGCAGAATTTCCGACCGTGCAAGTTGAAGCAAAAATTACGAAAGCGATTTTCCTCAGACGAAGCCATATTTAAAACTTATTATGATTTTTTTAATTGTCCAGAACCAGATTCTGCCGCATGCACAACAGCAAAATCGCAAGGAATTTTGCATTTTGGAGGAAAATTTTTATTTCTAAAAAAAATTGTGTGATTTCGAAAAATTATTGGATAATACGAGTATATGAACAATATTCACCAATGTTGGAGACCACTTTGAAAAGGCGTCTGCTGATTTTTCTTCTGATATGTAGCGGAGTCCAGTTCAATTTTGAAATCATCTCAGACACACTATTGTAGCGAGAATATTATCCAGTCACAAAACGAGCTCCCAAACTTTGTATTTTTTTCAAGTGAGTTAAAGTCACCAGCAAGGTAAGGTTCCCAAACGACCGATGCACATTCAAGCTGAGGTCCAACAAATGCGAAGTAGGCAAGCTCTCTGGTACTTTGCGGACATCCCCTAAAATTTTGGCGAATAAATTACATGGCCTTACGTGCCCTATTAACAATAGTATTAATGTGCAGAAACCAATTCAGATCGCTAGTGAGGTTAACACCAAGATAAGTTATTTTTTCTACATGTTCAAGCGCAACACCATTTATGGCGTAATGTTGAAGAATTCGATTGCGTTTTTTGAATGAGAAGTTGCATGAGAAGGTTGGAAATTTGCATCGATGTCAAAGAAGAATGCCTACAATGATTTTAGGAGGTGAAATTGATTAAAGTTGTAACCAAGGCATTTGAGGATGCAACATTCCATTAATTCTGGTACAACCCACGTATACTATATACGAGTCTTCATCAATGGCCTTTTAACTGATTTTGAATTTATTTGTATATTCTTGCTCTTTTGTCCACACTTTCATGAAACGCTTTGTCTACCTGACGTTGGGCCCCGTGCTGTAACAATTGTTTCACAATTTGCCGGTGTTCATTTGGCCCAAAAATAGTTTTCTAGTCATTTCCCACTGCCACACCTGTCTGGTAAGATGGCACTTTGCGTGTCATTCATTGATATGCTCTCAGGTCAACTTTTAAAGCAGATGTTTTTAATCGGAAACATAGCTGTGTTTCTTATTTATTTATTTATTTATTTATTTCAGCAAAAAGCTGTGTTTCTTGACAACAATTTTTCAGTGTGTCCCGAACCCCAAGGATTGCTTTAGGTCAAGCACCATAACTTCGGGTGCGCAGCAGCAGGAAGTGTACAGAATCGCACATGGTTAAAACTAGTGGAGCAGCTTCAGAAACGGATCCTTCGATAATAAATCCTTATCCATGGATCGGGGGACTGGGGACTGAAAACGGACTGGGAACGGACTGAGGCAGAAGTGGACTGAAGCGGAAGTGGACTGAGAAGAATTGGAAAAAGGAGGGAGTTTTTGCATGGAGGTGGTAGCTTACAACTGTTCAAACTAAACTTAACCTAACCTGGCCTAACCTAACACAGAGAAATTAAAAAAATCAGCCTCCAAAATGCAAAAATTCAGTCCACCCTGCCTCAGTTCGTTCTGCCCCAGTCACCGGTCCCTTATCCAGGAATCAGAGACGCCAAAAATATAGTCATGAATCTGATGTCTGCTGGTCTCCCCTCCCCCCTCCCCCCAAAATAAATTGTCAGATCTTTTCGGGCGAATCCGTTAGGCACATACACTACTGAAAATGGTCTTAATGCATCAAACATTGTAGATGCTGCGGTGAACAACCGGTGAAACGCTTTTTTTACGATTCCTTTGTCCTGGCGGGATCTGTGAAGCAACAAAAGCCAGCATTACAAAATCAGCCACTTAAGTGAATGGTTCAAGGATAAAGTATTCTGAAGTTGGTTATTTTTTGTGTTTTGATTATAATCGTCAAGACTTGGCTGCGTAATAAATGATTGACCGTGAAACACAATTATCTCAGCATTTTTTCAATTTTACCATGTTAAAATTTCACCATTGTTTCGTTTTTTGAAAAATGACAAGCCGATCTGAAGGGCCTGATGTAAATGACATTTTTAAAATCGGGTCAATCGCATTGGGTTACTCGTGCGTGGGCACCTTGGGTACTCCTTTTGAACTGTAGGTGTAGTGTAGTGGCATTTACTTTTTCGTTTTGTGTCACGAATACCTATTTACCATGCAAAATGGCTTTCCTGACATGTTTTCTATCAATCTTTGCCCGTATGAGGGTCAAAAGTTCATGCAGCCATACTTTGAAAAGCATTTCGCAAGAGTGCTGCTATTCGTAGTTTATACCTGTCGTGGTACACATAAAAGTGAAAATAAAAATTATGCACAACTTGAACTGCAGTGAAACTGCCAAAGCGAGATTTCTGCAAAAATAGCAACCAACCCCCGCTCTGCCTAGGAGTGTCAACACAATGTGAACAGGCAAGAGTGCTTCGTTCAGCCCACAACACTGATGTTATCCTCGATTTTTTTAGAGATGCCAGCCGAAGCTGGAACCAGAGTTGGTTCGGTCGCATGTGGCGCCTCGATGGAGGCAGGGGGAAAACCCGGTCCGTGAGGACCAAGATGAAAAAAAGGTAACAGTTCGGAATACCTGCCGAGATTGAACTGAACGAGCTGTCATCATTGCTCTGTGATACACTTAAAGCTAACTAAACCTCACCTAACCCAACCTAACCTCTCCCAACACACCTCTCCCAACCTATCCAATCCTACCTACCTCGTCCTCATCTTCCTATCCCATTTTGGCACCTTGAGCGTGTGTGAAAACTCGTCCAGTTCAGCATTTTTCAGATGTCGGCAGGTATTCCGAACCCTCTGCACTTCCAGACGGAAGCTCCGTTGCAAATAAATGGCAAAGATCAGAAGGGGATCTTCAAGAACTCCTTTTACTGAAATCATGCGAAGGAACACTTTGCCACGAAACTCATGCCTGCACCTGCTATCTGCTGCCTGCCAGTGCCTGTTTGCCTCGAAAGAGCATTGAAATTTAGGAAACAAAGCGATGAAATCTGGAGTATATCCTCTTCATTACTGGGATGTCGTATACAGGTCAGCCCAAAAGTCTTTGCGACCATAGCAAAAATGTAAATTTGCTGTTTTCATCATATTTTATGATCTAAAACTTCTTCCAGCTTCAACCACGGATGTCAACGTTTTCATCGGAAAGTGTCGACCTGAATAAAGTGGAGCAATAGAAAAAGTTTAATCCATGGTTGGAGCAATAGAAAAAGTTTCAAATTACAAAATGTGATAAAAAACCCAAATTTAAACTTTTCTCCTGCCAAAAAGTTTTGAGATACCCTGTATTTACCTACACGCAGCTGGGCTCATTGTTGATTTTTACCGTTATGTTTTGATTTTAGCCGTTGATTTTAGCCCTTTTTGTTCAAGCTTTCATTGGCAATTTGGTTTATTTAATTGTATAAGATTTATACTCTCCTTATCTAAAGTCTTCGAACATAGAAGTTGAAATTAACTCAGGCGCCATTTAGAATCAATGGCAACATGCACCGCAAAACATCATGACACTCGTGTGAGGCGTGAAGTTGCACGAGCCTGTGAAATTAGGTGGCCCCTGCATAAGCTGGACCTTCAAAGTTACTCCAATATTCGAAGACATATGATATAGACTCTGTAAGCAGTATTTCTCTAAAAGGGTCTGCAGGGATCCACAAATTGACCGGCCAGGAGAGCGGGTCACTTCAAGAACTGCAAATGATGATTGACGGACAATGATGCCAGCATCACACAACGGGTGCTTCACGGAACAGAAGTTTCGCTAGAGTTGATGACCCTGGATGCACACAACGATTAAAAACGGAAGATAAGAAAATAAATCGAAAAAGAAAACTACATTTTAAGTATTTAAATGTCATATTTATTCTTTCGTCTACCTTTAGCTGATCTCCTGTCAAAGGAGATTGCTCGTTTTGGTAAAAACAACAACAAAAACTGGCATGTCATTATATTATTATAATTATTATTTATGTTATCCCTTATTTAGATACAACAACGAACTCCGTAGTGAAAGATATTGATGGAGAAAAAGCATTCTTGTAATGAGCATGCTAATGTTCATAGCTTTCAAAAGGCAGTTTGGTCTTGTTGAGCGAATAAAAGCACCCAAGTTTGAGACCATGCCCTTGCTGCAAATCCGCCTTGAATACGAAAGCTGAAAGTGAGAATGCTACAAAGCATGCTACAGAGCATGCTTGGTTGAAGAAACAGATATCTTGAAACAACGGTGCTGTACTCCTCATTCCACTTGAAGATATGAGTTAAGAATGCTCCCAAGTGTGCTCAGAGTGAATTCAGAATTCTTTCAACAATGAAAACTCGGTCGAAAACTTCATTCTCGGTATAGAAATAAAAGTTTTTCTGTGCATAAGAATGAAAGAGTGTGAAGCATTCCCTGCTCATGTCTTCAAGTGGAATAAGCTGTATTGGCAGTGGAGAGTCAAAGAGCAATGTCTTCGGCATAGAAATTAAAGTTTCGATGGATGTTTGAAATGGCGAATAAAGAATTCTCTGCCTGCACCCTCAGGCGAATGCATTTCAGGATCGGATTTCAAGGAACGCAGCATGTTAGACTGTTTAAGGTCAAAGGTTAAAGTAGGCTCAGGGATGATAACAGCCCTGCAGCAAATGCTCAAGAAAAATTAAAGCCAAAAACCCAAACTAAACAAAAAAAACTATTTATGATTCTGGAATCAATCGACATTATGTGCCCGGTGTCGGCGAGAAAGGCTATAATGGTTCACAATAGCATATGAGCCCAAAACCCCAAGGCAGAAGAGTTCCCGCAAGGAATCTATCCTGGCGAGCCATGAAAGAAACTAAGAAAGTCAACAAAACACAAGTACTTCGCTTGAGCATGAAAGCCCCAGAAAGCAACTCTTTCGGGCGTATTAGTCTCCTAAAAAGTCTCTCACCGTGTCCTCACATGCAGGCGGTAGAAATTAAAGCTCCAGGTTGCAACGGAGCTCTCTATAGGGATGTCATATTTTGACCCGGTTACAAAAGAGGATCTTTAAACACTGCAGCATGGAGTTCTTGCAAAAATCTCAACAATCGCAATTTTGCATGTTTGTGATAGGCAATTCCGCCACCACTATCAACACAAGCTGCGTAAAAATGACAAAAAAGCTGCCATGACCATTGGCAATATTGGACTTCTTGCTTGACGCAAGCCTTTCGATTGCGGTGCAAACACTTCCCATCGCTGGTATGTATTTTATTTGGGGGCACGGTTCAACGGTCAGAAAGTCCAAAAGAAAACACACAGGTTTCACTTGGTCCAATGATTAAAACCTTTTGGATGCTGATTCTGCGTGATTGGTAACCGCGCGTCCGCAGATTCCAAAGCGTTTAACGGAATCGATTTGAACCGAAACTTGGAAAACAACCATACAGAGCAATGTGACTACAAAGGCTCTCAAGTTAAAAGAAACATATGGCATTGAGAAAATCTTTAGAAATAGCACAAGACGACAAGATATCTAGAGCAATGGTTAGGCCAACGTTAATAAGGGTCAAATAATACTTACATCTACTCGGCGCCTACTGTCTGCATTGCATTCGCTTCGCCCATAAATCTCAGTTTGCGACACATATTTGGCAAAGCAATCGTTGCACTACTTCCCCAGCAGGATAGTGAGCACGGGCCATCCCGAGTTCCTGAAAGACTGTCCAAAAGCACTTCAGGCCGAAGTCGGGGAAGGGAAGAAATTTCTGCTGTCCGTCTAATTCCTGCGCGGACACTTGCAATTTTCATGTACTTGGTCACTTGTCAGAAAAGCGACCAAAGCTCCAGCTTCAGGAAGGCGGAAAATGTTCGCATTAAAAGAGGAAATTCCAACATCCTGACCCTACAAAAATATCTCAAAAGTGTTGCGGAATCTTTTCAAATGGCCTCAATCACAGAGAGACAGAGGTCACACTCGTGAAACATCACTGTTTGCGCGCAAAGACTCACCACAATGGTACACTCAGTGATGGTAAAAACATAAAAGAGCGCGCAATTCCTGTAGCGTCATGAAAGTTGTGTTGATGTCCAATCCTATGCGCAATATCATTGTTTGTGCGGAAAAATTAAATGCTAAATTTTAGCCAAATAGGTGATAATAAAACCCTTGCAATGTCTTGGTATCGGACAAGGATCTCTAAGCAATAATTGGCTCTCCAAGGATATAACAGACATAAGCGTTGCCAATATCTTGCAAAAGACGGCAAAGCCAATGCAGACAGTCCAAAATTTTAAACACAAACAAACCTATGAGCTCATATGAGAAATGAATTTTTATGGGGTTCCATCGTGGCAAGAATAAAATGTGGATGACAAGACCAAGACAAGCCAGCCAGACAACATCTAAACGGAGCAAAATAGCTGTTAACAGAGTGTCTGGAGTTGTGGACGCTGTAGACTTTTCAAAGGCTTCCGATTTGTATGTTGTCGCCAACAGAATGTTGTTGTCAAAGGCATTGGATATTGTGTTTCCAACAACAGCATTCAGCAGTATTTGACGATCTGTCGCCACGTGTACAACACAATTTGCAAGCATTTAGTTTGTAGTTGACTTGGCAAAGGCTTTCGATACTGTCGTGTTACTACCAACTTTCCACAGCTTTGAAGGTTTTGTAATTGTTGACTTGGCAAATGCATTTTCACTATGCTGAGACTTCTGCAACTAGTTTGTGTAATGCGCCTTGAACAAAACAACGCGAAACCCAAATCAAATCGAAACAACGCAGCATTGTGTATAATATGAACTGGCCTGCAAATTAATAAATGTGGCTCAAGTTCAGAGAAATCACGTGTTTATCACGCATTTGAATCGAACACAAAATGGTGCGTTACAGCTCTCCGGACACACTGCATGTAGGCCCACGTTTTGGTCTCAAAATACAAGCCTTGTTTGTTACTCAAAGATTAAGATAAGATTAGATTACATAGGTCGCTTTGATAAAAAGTACTACGCATTACAGTTTGTTGTAGTATACTGCTGATTTAAGGTAATAAAGAACTACTCTTACAAGAAGGCCGAAACAAACCGAAACACTTTCTGCACAATTATTGTAATTATTGCTACGAAAACAGGAGAGGTAAATTGTAAATTAGTATGCGATGAATTAGATATACAGTATTGCAAAATACAGAGATAAGAGAAAATGGACATTTTGGCGCAGAATAAGAGGATAAGAGGAGAGAACAAAAGAGAATTGAAGAGAATCAAAGATCAAAACAATACCGGGTGATATGGAGACATTTCATGTCAGAGAGCGTCTTGTGGAGGGTCCTACTGGAACAGTTCAAACCGGAACAGTATTGCAGGCAATTTCCATTTGGCAATACAGAAAATGGCACATTCATAGTCATTGCAGTTGCTAATTCCTTTATTCTACGAGTACAGTTTGCACCCGCGTGTTTTCACATGCTGTCGTTGGCAGGGGAGACCACAGCAAGCCAAGAATCCCGATTCCCTGATCTCGCAGTCAGTTAAGAGAGGAGATCAAAACTCCTTGTTCTGGCAGCAGTGGATAACATGAGTCGCAACTCCCTGCTCTAAATCAGTCGTCAGAAGAGTTCCCACCCGCATATTCTCGCAGGTGGTCGTGAGAAGGACACACAGGTCCTTATTCTCGCAGTTTGTTGCGATCAACACTAACAACTCTCTGTTCTCGCGTTAGTTTGAAGAGGGGACTTGCAATTGAATCAAGAGTTGTTTGCATGATAGAGTGCGAACCCGGGACCTTATTCCGGAAACTCTCCCAATGTTGAGAAGGTTCGAAGCGAAATTTCTCTACAATTTCTCCATTTTGCAACAATGGAAAAATTGACAGAAGTCTCGCTTGGAATCTTCTCACTCAGAGAGTTCTCAAAATAAGGATCCTGGTTTTCCCACCTGTGATAGGAAACCAATGTTCTCGAAACTTCGGATGCAGGGTGACACAACAATTTCTGGAGTTCAATTGAAGGTTGGCAAGTGGCAACCCATCTTATGAAATACCCGCCAAACTTACAACTGGTAAAACAAATCAAAAATAGAACAAACAACCAAGATTTGCAGGCATTTACAGCTTCCCCGAACGAGAAAATCGCAACCAAAACAAAAACAAAGAAAAACGCGTCGAAAAGTTTTCAGCTTTGCACATGAATACCAGACGATGTATCCACACAAATAAACATGTATGTATTGTAAAAAACAACGTAACTCATGTAAAAACATCAAATAACAAAATAGTTCATGGCAGTAGATGCGAGAGTGCGATGAAGTGCAGGTCAGAGTGACAACCAACCAGAATAAGAGACAGCGTCATCATATTATCCCACAAAAGGTCATGATCTTATCCGACAAAAGGTCATGTTGCTCGAGCAAACTTATCTCAGTCTTTTGGACTAGGCCACAGGATTGGAGGAAGCTTAAGAATCGTGGACAATCGGTGTTTTCATGTGAGCCTTGTGACGCATCCAACGCCAAGAACACTTCTTCTTCAAATTTGGTCAGAATTTGGTTTGTGGGGTCTCAAGAAAATGTCTCGTCTGGTGAGAGGCCGATGATGGATGAACATCCCGTCAGCACTTCCACCGGAAGCGATCCACGTCTGTGGACCGCAATGTCAAACTCTCTGGGCACGACGTCGTCAGTGGCGCCTCCTATCTTCGACTTCCCTCGACCAGACCAGCCACTGACCGAGGATATTTTGAGCAGTACCGGCTACTCCCAACGAGGTAGAGCTTTGAGACATGGACGCTGGCGGTGTCGACTTGACCCCGGAGATTCCTCGCTGGAGCTTCGTAAGATCATTCAAAGCAAGATCGGCTTTATCGGGGGAGAGCAGCTGAGATTTACCATCCAAGTCCGAAGATCTTCCACTTGTTATTGCATTGGAAAACAGCTCTGGCCCGCCAGAACTGCGACGCTTGAGTTTCCGTTGGCGGCATGACGACACCCTGGTCAAGGGAACAGTTGGGCGGACATCACCCAACATATCTGTCAAGCCTTGCATGCCATTCCTGGCAACTGAAACGTAATACTCTCTGCTGTTGACAACGGCGGTTGACATCGAGATGGTGACGTCAGTGTCAAACTCACGCGGCAATGGCATCGAACCACGCCGTAGCTGAAGTTGGCAGATTCCCGACACCATGTAAGTGTCAGAGTTGCGTCTCCTCGAACACGATTGCGAATCAGTTGGGCTGACCAATTGCGTTGAAGTAGTCCCTGAGATTGAATTCCTTCCTGTGGAACACGGTGGGTATATTGGAGGCAACGATGCCAGATTTCCTGAATCTTTTGGCATTTGTGATGGCCTGCCATCGACTTCAGTACAAAAATCTGCAAAAATATGGAAAGGTCCAAAAAAAAACGCCATCAGGTTTAAATTCCAGCAAACGTTTTCCTGGAAGCAACCATTGCCCGCGGTTCGTTTCCACAAAATTCCATCAGTTTCCAGTATCCAAGGATTTTTGTGAGATCGTTGAAATTCGGCATTTTTTTTTCTTTTCTCCACTTCGGCTGAAGTAGTTCACGTTCCACATTATTTGCGGTCCGTCCTCTGAACTGAGGGTGGAATTTTCTTTACGTAAACAAAGTCTCTTAACGATGCTCCTGCACAGGTATCTGCAATGGAATAAGTCCCTCAATATGTCCCTCAACGCAATGTTATAAGACACACTGATCAGTATATCTTTGTCCGACTTTTTCAATCAGATAAAACCCCCTTAACAAGACTGTCCCAAATGTGTTTGGGCGCCGGTAGGATTTGCAAACTTTGAAAGTGTTTGTCTCTCCCAAACGTGCCTCTGTAGAACTCTTCCAAACAGCGCACCATTCTCATGCCAAGTGCATGTTTGGGTCTTCCATTCTGCCGGTAACTCTGTCGGACACTTACAAAGTCGATCTATTAAAATATCTCCAAGTCAAAGTGCTTTTTCAGGTCATCCTGCCAAAAAGTCTGCATCAGATTATCACAAGTCTGTCTGTCCTGTCTTTGAAATGTCTCCCAGTCACCCAGGATACTTGCCAAAATAATGTCTACAAGCCTTTCCAAGATTATCGCCAAAGTATTCAAGTTATTGCCATCTGTAAATACCTCATTATTAATCAATACATTCGCCTGATTGGATGGAGATGAGTTACCTGAATTGGCTGAGAGAACAGATCCTTGGTTGAGCTCAAATGGCAGTGAACCCCTCCGTGGGGTATGAGCAGATGAAGCGGGTGTGGCCACCGACTGATGCAAGTTTTCCAGAGAATCGAGAGGTCTCAGAACTACAGGGGTAGAAAGAAAGAAGGATATTGGCACATGACCAAAAGAAGTATCTAAGTTGACCCTGCACTGACATCAATGTATGCCACTGAGAAAGTCAAGTGAATCTTTTGCAACAAATCATCCATAGTTAACTCCTGAATGATTGATTGCGATTGGTTGAATGTGCTCACTTGAATGAATCTATAAGAGACCTACTCAGGAGTAACATTGATTGGTTGATTGTGACCGCTTAAATGAATCTTTAAGAGACCTACTCAGGAGTAACTCATTGATTGGTTGAATGTGTTCGCTTGAATGAATCTTTAAGAGACCTCTAATTTTTAACTCCACAGTCTGTCTCTTCAAGATTCTTCAAGCGAGCACATTCAATCAATCAATCATTCAATCAAAGCAAGAAGTGGCGTGGACCTATCAGGTTAGGCGAAACAAACACAATGGGGTGTATTCCTCAATGAAACTCGCCCCAAATTCAACTCAACAGCCAATTCAATGGACACTGAGGTGCGAAAATTTCACTTCCATTCACAATGCTTATTCCGTTTCCACTGTTGCGACAGATGCATCCTTCAGTTGAATTGGCTATTGAGTTGAACCCAAGGGTGAGTTGCAATGGGAACAGCCGAATGATAATTACGAATCTTAAAAACCAATCTTCAAAAATATTCAATTTCCCATTTTAAGTTCAACAACCTCACCTTGAAATGAAACCTCCACAGGTGCCGAACCTCTCCGTCGCATCTTGTGAGGAAGATCAGACGGTGAGAGGTCATTTGAATTCTCATTGAACACGGTGCTTGGGTGGTAAATCTGATCATCAGGACGCAGCAGGCATATCGGTGCCGAGCCACGCCGACTTTGGAGCTAGGCGAAAAATAACAAGAAAATCGTTTTTGGATACGAATATAAACATGGTGTGGTTCCGAAATCCTGAGAGAATATGTCATAAATTTCGGTTTGAAAAGCGTTCGAACTCTTCCTCTTGCGAAGTGTCCCGGCCAGCAGCACATACCTCGTGGCTTGCACCGGTTTCCATCAGAACACCGTAGTTAAGCAACGTTGGTGCTGGATATTACTAGGATGGGAGAGCACCCTTGTACCCCAGGTTGTGCTGCTGGAAGGGGGTAGTTGCCAAGTCTCCCGTCTTCTTCTGATGAGACGTTAAGCAGGAGGTCCGTGTGCAGCATCACACTGTGCACCTTAAAGAACACCTAGTTCCAAGTCCAAGAGAGGCTGGCAGGTAACAATACACAGACGCCACACAATTTCCATGGTGCTGTCCGGTCATCCTGCGGGTTGGCTATAGCCGGGAAACTGGTAGCACGGATGGGTGCTGCTTCGGCCTGGAGCGATGTGGGGTGCTGGAGCAGTTGCGCTGACCAGTGTATGCCGGTACCCCACCGATATCCCAGTTAAACCGACCACAGTAACACTGCGCAATGGAAGAACTCCCCCTGTCACATGCCAGAAGGCGTTCGCAGGTGTAAAATAATTAGTAAAAAATTATGATAAAGTCACTACCAAAAAACAGAAGTCTACAGTGTGTGCGGTGTTGGTACATCTGACCCAATTATCTTGCTCTCCCATAATTTCATAATTCATTCTTGGCTTTTTGGGACAATACAAATGGAATATTTTTTTGCATTATTTACTGTTCCATCACTGGAAGCGTTTAGACCTTGTGAGCAAGATACACAGGGGGTACGGGGGTATACTAACCCCAGATGAAACATTTCACACAAAATCAAAGTATTTCACAACTATATATGGGTATTTTACCCCAAAAGTTGAGGTTTACCCCCCCCTCAAGTTAACTTTCAACAGATCGGACATTGCAGCGGGTGGAGAGGATGTGTTATGGGTGAAAAGACTCTCAGGCATTTTAAACGTTCACAAACCATCATGTTTTTAACATTTAATACACAATCTAAGATTTCTTGCAGAGATAATCCTGCATTCAGCAAACTACGCTAACTATGCTACTGAGAGAGGGTTAACTACAAGGTGGGAAGAGAGATGAGGTCAATCATGCAAAATCAACACCTGTGAACTCCAAACGCATAAAGAGGCACTGCACCGAGTACCGACCAACCACCAAAACCCGTCCGTCTATCATTGATGCAGCCAGACACACCATGAGGTATTTCTACCCAGGTAGCAGAGGAACGTGGCAGGAACGTTCCGCCGGAACATGGCAAACACTTGTCTGTGACAGGTGGCTGCCATTTGGATATGGTCGGTGTGGCACCACGGTGCTGGCCACTGTAGCAGGAACATGGCGTTTCCCCATGGCAGGGATGTGTTTCTCCACCGTGGCAGGAACGTGGCATACCACCGTGACAGGAACGTGATTGTCTCGGTGATGTGTCTCGTTCCACGGTGGAAAATAGCATTCCCGCCACGGGGGTATTCCATGTCCCCACCACGGTGGAAATACGCATCGCTGCCACTGCAGAAAGTCACATTCCTGCTACAGTGGCCAGCACCGTGGTGCCACACCGACCATATCCAAATGGCAGCCACCTGGCACAGCCAAGTGAGGCATTTCGCATGCCACTATTCCTGTGATGGAGAGTGTGAGAATAAAAAATGAGGCCCAATTCGATAGTGAGGTCCCTCCAGCCCAGTGTGGCACAAAAAGTCACACATCACAAAGAAGCGGACCCGTGATTACCCCCAGTTCCGAACCGTCTTTCTAACCTAAAGAACACTCAAATACGCAGGCAAAAGTATTACACATTCGTTTCCAGAATCTAAAAAGGAAGCATCAATTCCAATTGATACACATTTCTTGGTAAAGTAAGAGCTACACAGAGATGAGGACACAAAGGAAAGATATCACAAGACGAGGGTCTAGACAACGAACCTTCCGTCTAACCTGAGCCGAGCAGCGGCCCGGCGCCACAGTGAACACAGTGCTGGTGCTCGTGCTACCCGACACAACAGGTGCTACAAGTCCTTTCTTGTTGATGACACCTGTGCAAAGTGCCACCTGGGATTGCTCGACCTGTGCACCGCCGCCGTCGAAATCGTCACAATTTGAGCTTCGACAGCAATTGGCAGTGGCATTACGGCTGTTCATGTTCAGTGCGGTTGCGGAAGATGTGGTCATTGCGGTGGCGGCGGCGGCGGCGGCTGTTGCGGTTGAGCTCGGATCGATATTCTCCTTGTTCTTCTCACAGAATCTGTGACTAGAATCCCCACCACTTGGCACGATTGAGCTATTGGTGACAGCGGCTCGGAACCCCCGCATGCGGGTCGACGAATGGTCGGATGTGATGCGGCCTTCCTCGATAACCTCGTCCAAGTAGAAAGTGTGGTGACCCAGGGGCAGAGGCTCGGCTTCTGGTGGTGTGCCACAACCGAGACCACCCTTGCAAGTCGTCGTTCCACTGCTTCCGACCTCCTTCTGAGTGTCAGCCGGTCTTGATTCATCCTCTGCAACAAGAGAATTTTGACAAAATATTCACGACATGGGAAATCGTGGCACAATTTTGGAAATTTGTAAGCTCTCTGTAAAGTAGTAACAGAATTTCATTTTCCCATGTAATGTAAGCACTCTCACTGATACTGGTACGTTTATATCTGCTTGCAACAAAGGAATAAAGACACAGGGAACGTTTTTGGAGGCAACACTTAAATGAGAAAAAACATGCGAGAGCAATTTTCACGTAATTTCGTTTCCACTGTACTCTGTTTAGTGCTCTTCCTTCGACTATTATGTGGCCAGATCCCAGGCATGTTGTAAAGATTTCAATCAAGGAAACTACTGGACACAATAATTGTGCGTGGAAACGTCCCATAAGTATTGGGTATGGCTTTTTGATCGGTCAAATGATTGGTGTCAAATTGCTAAATGTATGTTAAAGCTTGAAGAATGTTGGGTATGGCAAGAATTTTGGGTATCACAAAAATGAAGGTGGTATTACAAAGGCAGATACGACGCAGCTACTACAGATATGGCATAAAGTTTGTGCTTTGCGGAAAACGTTCAGAAAGAAAAAACTGACCAGAACTGCTTTCAGGAGCTGCTTCCGATGATGAGCTGAACCCAACGGCAGCAGACGACATGTATCTCGGTCGGCTATACGGTGAGGGCGGGTGCAGCGGAGGGAAGGTCTGTTGTCTCATCAGCTTACTTGACTCCCCACTCCCTAAGTGCTGTTGACTCCCTCCCCCATCACCAGCAGACAGGGCTGTCAGCCATGATGTCTCCTCGGTTGCGGATATGGATGTGATGCTGGTTTCCGGAAGAAGGTTTTCTGTGCTGAGAGGCCTGGAAGTGGTGTCAACCGCTGTGGGGAGTGAACTGCGGGTTCGAACGCTTCCCACAGAAAGCAGTGAGGTAGAGCTAGTGATGCTGCCTTCCTCCATGTGGAGAATCATCTCGGAAGGGTACCTCCTTGGAGGTTTCCCATCATCTTGAACACTCTCTCGCCTGATAGTCGTGCGTCCAGTGATTTTTGGAATGCTGAGCGGAACGGAGTGGCGCCGCTTGAACTGAAGGCCCTGACGTCGAAGCCCTTGACTCGCTGGCCTCGACAGTAAGGGAATACTGCCTTCCGAGGGTGAACATCCTTTCAGGGGTGCTTTGGCCGGTTGTATCACCCTCAGAACCGTCTAAAACGTCAAGGATCTCTGCCTCGGATATTTCGGTTTTTGTTTCCTCGGCCAGCTCCTGCTGGAGAAGGGTTTCCCAACGTTTCTGGTTGCTGGTCAGGTGTTCCATGAGCAAAGAGGAGAGGGGTGTCTGAAGGAACGGTGCCATTCCTGAAAGAGCGGTACCACGACAAACTTCAGGAACCCTGTCGGATATAAAAAAAAATGAATAAAAATGTATTTTTGCAAATGTTTATTTTTCTTTCGTTACAAAATTGGGCCTCAAAAATGGTTTAATTCAAAACGGTCGAAAAA
>JASGXE010009005.1:0-16152 GCA_030068105.1 Sinentomon sp. SZTP_YWyxl
AAAACACCTCTCAACAAATTCTGGCTTAATATTTTGGACCAAAAATGTGACCCACCTTGAATGAAATCGGAATATTTTTTTGAGTTTTACTCAATTTGGTCTGCTGGTGTGTCATGAATAATTCATTAAATGGGTTTGATGATGGCTCTTTTGTCTCTCTGGTTCTCTTGTCTCTGGCTCCGGGACTTCTTCTAATTAATGCTAATGGATGTTTGAAATGAATGGCTGACTCTTCTGGGATTATTTTTCATTTCCACCCATCCATTCATTCGGATGTGGTTGACCGGCCAGGTCAACCTGAAGTCAGTTAATGCGGTGCGGTGCAACCTCATCTCTTCGACACGCCTTATTTCTTTCCCATCTTTCTTTTTTTTTTCTTTCTTTGGACCCGGGGCAGAGTGGCCAATTTTAGCATTTTGAAGGTCTATTTATGATGTACCTATGTGAGGATGCACCTGTAGGTCTGAAATTTTTAGTGCGCATTTTGGCCTTGCTTGAAACCATATGAAACAATGCAAACGTCGTTCCAAAAATAGATGTGTACTTCATGCAACATATTTTTAACAAAAAACTGGACTGCTTGTTATTATGATACTTATTGATCCCATAAACACAGAGACAACTCCGCAGAATGTTAATTTCCAATTTTATGGAACATTACCTTGATAGATGCATGTGGGTGGAGAAGGAGTGCAACGCAGCACATCCAATGTCGGGAAACGGATTGACACACATACAGAGTGTTTATTTGTGGGATATCCTCCGTCCGAAATTGAATGGTAAAGTGCAACAGTCTTTCTGAGCACCCACAAACAGCACACTGGCTGAACACATGCGTCGTCAAAACCTGCGGGCAGGTGCATTTCTTCCTACCACTACGAAAATTAGCACCATTTTGTGCCCTCGCCTACGACAACAATGAAATTTTATCCATTCATTTTAAATTCTGATTCCCATGGCTCTCTGTCTGTCTCGGCCTTCTCTTTTAATCGAACATGCTGCCATCTTCCCAGTTTTATCTCCCATACATTCCATCATGAAATTTGGCAAACTTTGTTTCTTGGCAAATATTTACCTCTGGTGTTTATTGATTTCTGATATTAAGCAAAGCAAACATTTTTCTGTCTTACTGTTGCCGACTTAACTTTGTTGCTTCTCTCTCTCTTTTGCTTTCCACAGATGTCGATACGAGTAAGCCAGATGAAAAGTCGATCATCACATACGTGGCCTCCTATTATCACACGTTTGCCAGGATGAAAAGTGAGATGAAAGGTGGACGAAGAATTGCAAATGTACGGGAGTTCATTCATTATCATCGTTTGTCTAGTTTGCTTTTTGTTTTTTTAGTTTGACAGTTATTCTTGCTCAGGGTTTGGAAATTGGGGCTGCATGGCAAGAGAATGGCTGATGGATCCATGGGACCATAAGACCAACCTCAGCCAGTTTGATAGCAGTCAAGAGATACATGATGGATTGGTAACATTTATAGGCTTACAGACAGTCTTCGATGTTTCAAAATTAGGATTTTTGGGTACTTGCATTCTTGGCACAGAGGTGGGACATTTCGAGTCATTTGGGACAAAGTTGTTTTTTTTTGTGTTCAGTGGTTGGATTTTTTCGTCAAACCACAAAGCAGTCAGAATGGACAAACCATGCAGCTCGGACGAAAAAGGACTGCAAGTTACACAAGGAAAAAGCACAAATGGTTCAAAATGAGTTCGAACTGAAGACTGGAGTTGCAAGTACAATCGACACACCACATGGTGAATTTTCTGGGTTGGATTTCTGCGAGGGTGTGATAATTTTTTCATAAAATTTGTAAGAAGATGTGATGAATTTAATGGCTGGAAATTCTGAGAGGGCGTGATGAATTTTGTGATGAGATGAATTTTTACGGGAAATGGTTTGTGGGGATGTGGTTTGAATATTGATGGTTGCATTTCTGGGGGTGGGGCATTATAAATTTTGGGGCTCGATTTTTCACAACGGTTTATGAATTTTTGGCTGAGGGATTTCTGCGATGTGGTGAAATTTTGGTGACTTCCAACTCAAGAGGACTCTTGCCAGAGCATAACCTTGAATGAAGACATTCGATTGATAGGCTTGTCAACTTCCTTTTTTGATACTGTGTTTGTTGAAGAGTTGAAGTTTCATAATATTGTGAGCAAGATCTTTTGCCACTTTTTTTCTAGATCGTCGGCCAACTCACAGACATTGATAAAATGAAAGAACGATACGAGTTCCTTGCTTCAGACCTTCTAAAGTGGTTGGAACAGAAGACAAACGAATTGAAGGATCACAACTTTCCAAACTCCTTGGAAGGGATCCAAGAAGAGATGGCCAAGTTCAAGAAGTACAGAACAGTATCAAAACCACCAAAGTATGACTGATTTTTTTCTTTTTTCATTTCTATCCTGTGCTTTCAGGTGCCAGTTTTGCGTACTCTTTTGTAGTTTTTGCTGTTTTAAAAATTGTAAGATACTGTTTCGTAAATTTTGTTGAGGTTCTCAAGTAGACTCACATCTTTCACTCACATCTCCACGTTTTTCTTCTTTTACATCTTCTGTAAAAAGAACAGTAAAGTTTTTATAATGAATGTGGGGCATTTGGCTAAAATGCGGGTACCATTCTGGAATGTTGCTCTATTTTTATTTATTGGCGCCTCGCCAAAAAAAATTAAATGAAAATGGTGTGTTGTCAAACACTTCGGATGTAAGAGTGCCTGCAATGCGACATTTCGACTGCTTGCGATTTGAAAAGTTGACGAATAAAGAGGTTACTGACAAAGTGATCATTTTTGAGATTACTTTTTAACCATGTTTCCTGTGACACTCGCGCTGACAAAGTGGAAATATCAATGCACAAGTGCCAATGGCACGTTAGTGTGCTCATCCATCAACACTTCCATTTGGTCAGCAAAAGTGTTGGAAGAGTTCGTGAAAGGCTCTCTCTCTCTGCCACATCATGCTGGGTGACTAATCACCGAAAAATCTGATTTTTGTTTGTGAACAACATTGATTATTGCAGCATGACACAATTTTAAAGCATGACATCATTTTTCACCAGAATTTATGGTCAGTCTCATCATGACATCCACTTTTGTTAAATGTTTGCTTCCATGCAGTGGAGGCCATACGGCTGCATGACCGTATCTCTGTGGCCTACGAAGTCCAAGTCTGAAAAGAAAATTGCCCAATGCTTTTACATTAGGCAAATGGGCTGGCCAATTTTATACCCATTAGGCATATGGTTTGGACGAATTTTACCACTGGACCACTGCTAACAGCATTTGATTTGCATGCATCCTTCTTCTCATTAACAACTCTGTTATGAATAACCCAACTCTGTCATGCTCCAGACCAGGGATGGGCAAGGTAGGGTAAAAAGGGAGGGGTGAACATGCATTTGACCCCTCCCTAAATTACCCCACCTTGCCCATCCCTGGTCTGGAGCATGACAGAGTTGGGTTCATTCAGGGGAAAGCTCCTGACAGGGAGCTTGACAGGGTCAAAAGCTGAAACTTTTTGATAAATTAGAAGTTTACAAATGACATTGTGTGACACTTCATGCTTGTTTTGTTCTCCTGGGAAACAACTGTGAAAGCCTGAAACAAAAAGGTGGAGCTGGTCAAGCATGGCTTCCCTTCACTTTGTCTTTGTTTTTTTTTTTTTTGTTTTTTTTTTTTTTACTTTTTTGCATTGATTTTTGTGCCATTTTCCTCATCAACTGCAGAGCAGAAGCGGTGAAAACAGGAAAAACAGTCTGGTGGAATCAAAAAAACAGTTGTCGCATCATAACAACACCTTCTAGCAATTTGCACAGGTCAGAGAGCATGATGCACCTCAACCCAAATGGAAAGTCATTGTTCCCTCATTCAGAAAAGTCTTTAATCCCGAAATCTTTCATTTTAAGTTTTAACTGCATTGTCAATTTCAGCACGAGCACCACGAACGGGTAAATCAGACATGTTGAAACAAAATAAATAAAACTCACAGCCGAATCCATTCGTAAGATTGCAACAAGTGCGACGTTTCGCTCCCACAGTATGGAGCTTCTTCAGGCGAACCAGTAGAAACGTCGCACTTGTTGCAATCTTACGAACGGATTCGGCTGTGAGTTTTATTTATTTCGTTTCAACATGTCTAACTGCATTGTCTTGCGACAATCTCCAACATTGCAGTTCTGAGGCTGCACTTCCAACCATTTGGCAACCCTGTCCCTGGAGTTGGTTCAGCCTTTTCAAGAGGCAAAATTTCAACACCTGCTAATCAGTAATGTTGCTTTGTAATTTCAGATACAAGGAACGAAGTGAACTGGAAGCACTGTACTTTGCGATAAACATGAAGCAGAAGTCTCTAAATCAGCCGATCTTTGTTCCGGCCGATGGCCTTTCTGTGCACGACATTGAGCGTGCTTGGAAACTGTTGGACGTTGCAGAGCACAAGAGAGAGGTCAAACTGAGAGATGAACTCTTGAGACAAGAGAAACTGAAGCAGACTGCCTTGAAGTTTGACCGAAAGGTCAGTGTGCGTGTTTGTGTGACTCTTTCTGGTAATTTAATGCCGATAAAGATAAATTTTTGTCCATGAAAAAGATTTTTGAAAGGGTATGAGCATGTGCCTGCTGAACTTTGACCCTTTTAAAAAGAAATTAAGTGTAGTACACACATAGATAGATTCTACACAAAGTTAACTGATCACAGTTTTTTTTTTTTCTTTTTTTTCTGTTGTTCTGCCGCGGTTAATTTACGTGAGAAATCTTCCCAAACACTCTGTCACTGTGATTGAACGGGACAGCAAAACGACTGGCCGTTGCGTGGCCGATCCACTTGTAAAACAAAGCTTTCGCCGTAGACAAATTAAAGGGAGCTAAGTGTAAGAAACTTTAATTTCTACTTCTACGATTTTCCATTTAAAACCCATTGTTGTCCAGCAACATTTTCCATTTCTGTGTTTTCACTTAGCTCCCTAATTTGTCCAAGGCGCTTTAAAATGAACCTTGACAGGTTGAGTATCACACACAAAAATTGATAAAGAATGAGTCAAGAGCTGGAATTGAAATAACTAAATGATGAATTGGTGAACTTGAATAACGGAAACACCAAATGAACGCCCCAGGAAAGTGTTTTCTCTCCTGACAAGAACACAAAATAAATTTGAACAACAAAAGCCTTGTTTTTTTTTCTGATTTGATTTTATATTTGCTTGCTTCTCCAAGGTCATCCTTCGAGAGGGTTATCTCAAGGAGATGATCCATGTCCTTTCTGATCCTCGATATGGCAGTAATCTTGGTCAAATAGAGGCAACAGTCAAAAAGCATGAAGCTATCAGTGCTGATATTCTGGCAAGGGTGAGCAAACAACGGATGATATTATGATTACATTTTCAAACATTCTGAACCCTATGGAAATCTTATATCATAATGGTGATGTTTTTGACCCAACAAAGTTACCATCTGCAACATTGTTTAGCTCAACCCCTCGTGTTGTGCCGATGTACCATAAGATGTAGCATCATAAGCTCTGAAAAATGTGTACCATAAGCTCTCCGGAAATGTGCCATTCCCCAATCCAACTGCTGCATGCAAATTGGTCCAAAAGCAAAAGAAAATCGCTATTCAAAATAAAAATGAACCCCAACAGCATAATAGTCTATCAAAGGATCACTGCTAAAGTATCCATGACTTTCTTCATATTGTTAGCCCCCCCCCCCCCCCAATTCCATCGCAACTTTAACTTTGGGTTATCTGGCACAATTGCTGATTCTTGTGAAATTGCAAGGTGGGATAAACTGAGTTCGCATGATACTCCAAATGTCTCATTGCCTTTTTACCAATTAGCTGGGGCATTTTTTTTTTTTTTTGAAAATCGAATATTTTGCGGGTTGCAGATGGCTTATCTTTGTAGCATTGACATTACAACGCTAGATTTTTCACCAATTATCTTTCAGGGTGACCTCTGCCAAAAATCATCTGAGCTTATCTTAATGCTGGACTTGGTTTCAAGAATATATCCTCGTTTTGTCATTTTTGTCTTGGAAAATAGTGTGCAACTAAAATCTGCCATGGTCAAAAGTTGCCTTGAACAACATACAGTTCCCCACATCATCTCTCCAATCGCAATGTTTTGTGTCGAGAATTAATAAATCATCGAAAGTCTATGCTGTACTTTTTGTGTTCTTTATGCAGAAAGAGCGTTTTTATAACCTATCGACGATGGCTGAATATCTGGAGCAAGAGAACTACAATGGAAAGGCATCAATTCGTAAGAAGGAGCAAAGAATCATGGCCAAGTGGCAGGAATTGTTGGATTTGTTGGAAAGGCACAGGGAACATTTGACAAGTTATCACAACCTGATGACCATGCTGAGAGAGAGTGATACAATCATGGGAACCATAAAGGAACTTGCAGTGAGTTGCTTTTTTCTGCCTTTTGTTTTTATGTGTTCCTTTCATGTTTGCTTTCGTTTGCATGGGTACCTTGTATCCTCCCCGTGTCCGCTTTCTCATCTGTGATTCGATCATGATTGTAGATTTTGTTCGCATGGAATTGCATGTTTGGTTTTGTTACTTCATGGATTATGAATGTCATGTCCATTAAACATGGGGGGTTGCTCAGTCATAATCATCCTTTCTGTAACAGAAGTGACGCCTGGTTCAACCATACCAAATAAACAACGGAAACAATTATTGTTATTCCATGCTTCATCCGCAAGCTGCAGAGGACAAGGATGGTTTCAGAACTCTTTAAAGAATTTATATCGGTGCTGCAAACTTATCATTTGCCCACTGTCTGGTTTTTTGCACACCAAGATCTCTTTGGTCAGCAAGACGGCATCCAGGAATTTAGAGGACTCCAGGTTTTGACTTTTCCATTTTGACATTTCACAAATCATGCAATGAATGACAATGTCTTTGAAGGTAACTTTTCCCAGGTCTTGTTTGCTCTACTCCCTTTGAGCCTGACCTTGCGTTTCTGATTTGGAATGCCACCTCGGCCTCTTGAAGCAATTTCGGGGCGTTCACAAGACTTCAAACCAGCTATTCTCACATCAGTGCAAAACTTGGAACAACTGAACCAACAGAATCTGGTGATTGTCGGAAAGCACTTTTTGCGACAGTTCAAAAATATGTTGAGTGCATGCAATTTTGTCTTTGTCATATTGTTTGGGCTTTGTTTTTTTTGCCTTTTTGAAATGCTTTGTTCATTTTTGGCTATGGTGGAGAAAAAGTAAACATTCTCTATCTGGTTTTTGCTTTCCTGCTTACTTCCAAAAGGATAACTTCAAATCGGAAGAAGTTGGAAACCATTTGCTGGCTGTTGAGGATCTTTTGCAAAAGCACTCATTGATGGAGTCACAAGTCACTTCGCTTGGAGAAACCCTTCAAAAGCTGAAACGACAGGCGAACGTGTACCTGGCAGCCAAGCTGAAGGACCACACTGTTCTACAGAAGAGGATTGAACAATTAACCGATGAATTCGACAAGTGAGTGTTTTCGTTTCACCAGGACTACATCCAGACTGGTTTGCACCATTTTTTGGCTTGGAGACAATCACCCCTTTGCATCACACAGTTAGATTCTTTCATAACTAAAATTGGCTCTCTTGAAGCGATCCATATCCCTGTATCAATGTGCCACTTTTACAAAATAGGATTGTCGTTTTTTATTTATCGTGGTCACACAACCTGCGAAATGTGTTTTTAACCAATTAAAGTCTGTGTTCCTTTGAGTTTGGCATTTTTGTTTTGGTGATTTTTCAAAACATTCTCGGTAATTCTCCAGTTTCCTTACGACATGCAGATGTTTAACAAACTGTCCGAAGGATCAGGTATAGACCCATACTTCCAACAAACTGGCCAAAACGAACTGAAAATGAAAATTTGATAACTTCCGTACCTGGGCCTGAATACCACGTAAACGTAATGGTTTATGGAGTGAGGAGGGTGGCAAATCCTGAATCTCTACTCGTTGGTGCTGCCTGTTTGCATTTCATTGAAACATCCAGCCTGTTTGGTTTCATTTTTGATTCTAATAATTCGTTGCTTCTTTAATTCAGGCTGTTGTCACAGAGTAAAACGAGAGGAGAACGACTTGAGATGTCGAAGTCTTTTGTCAAGTTTGTCCAGGACCATGAGGATGAAGAGGCCTGGCTGATCGAGAAACAACACGTCTGCAAGACATGCATCAATGCCAAAGACCTCCGTGGTGTGCTGAGCTTACAGCAGAAAAGGAAGGTTTGAAGCTTTGTTTCTTGTTGCTCGTGATTTTTTTTTTTGGGGGGGAATACTCTCGATGAGTGTCCACATGCTCATTTTACGACTTGTTGCAGTTTCCGCATTGGTGTCTAAAAACCTGCCAGAAAACATCAGCTGGGGGTCAACTAAAAATTTTAAAATTCTGACACATTATCAGATTTTATTTTATTGCATAAAATTCCAATCCCTAACCGTTCTGTGCACAAATGAATACTTTCCCACATCTTTGTGAAAGGCACCTGACCAAAGCTTAAAATCATGATCATTTCTGTTTTGGTAATTTGGCAGAAGCAAAAAGTCCTTTATTTCTGACCAGCCACCCACGTTATAATCCCAAAAATAACCAGCAAGTCGGGAGATCATTCTACGTGAAGCTAGTGAAGTCCATCCAAGGTCTTGCAACATTGACGTAACACTGTCAAAAGGAGCATATCTACCTGTCACAAAAACGTGCCGCTCTTCTTTGAACTCTCTCCAAATTTTCAATCTGTATAATTCGATAGGGGTCCCACACAGTTGAAGCATATTCAAGAAGGGAACCATAGTTGAAGCATATTCAAGAAGGGAGCGAACCAAAGCAAAGTAAACTTTTTCCTTGACACCTATTCCAGCATTATAAAAGGTGCGCCGAATGAAGAAACAGAGCAGAATTTGCCTTTCGAACAATCTGATTTAAATGAGCATCCCAAGATAGAGTCTTGGTTAGGGTGAGTCCCAGGTATTTAACATGATCAGCAATCGGTAACTCAACGTTTCCAAAATAATATGTACTGGGAATGGGCTTTAATTTAGTGGTAAAGCAGACAACAGTACATTTTTCAATGTTTAGCCTCATTCCCCATTTCTGACACCAATCCAAAATTTTTTTAAGATCATTTTGTAATCTATGAGAATCAGCTGGAGTGTGAATTTCCTGCGAAATGACACAGTCATCCGCAAACAAATTCATAAGACAACTAACAGTAGAGGGAAGGTCATTTATAAAAATAGAAAACAAAGTAGGAGCAAGAACACTGCCCTGCGGGACTCCAGAGGTGACGGCCCTGGTTTGTGAACAAGCCCCATTTATGCATACTTGCTGAGTACGGAAGTTGAGAAAATCAGCAATCCAATTAAAGACTGGAAAGCAGAGGTTAACACTTTTTAGTTTTTCTAAGAGAGCCGCGTGAGGGACTATGTCAAAAGCTTTTTCAAAATCAAGAAAGATTGCATCTAACTGGCCGGAAGAGTCGATCTCATTTGAAACACGCTGGGTGAACTTAACAAGTTGTGTCTCACAAGAGAAACCGGCACGGAAACCATGCTGTGATCGATGAAGGAAACCAACCGATTCGAGTCCAGATTTCAGGTATTCAGACAAAATATGTTCCATGACCTTGCAACAGGGGCTAGTTAGGCTAATAGGCCTGTATGAATTAACGTTTTTGAGATCACCTTTCTTTGGAATCGGTTTAACATATGCATTTTTCCATCTCGATGGCAACTGGCCAAGGATTAATGATTTTTTCATAATCACCGACAAGAACCTTGAAAACACATCAGGATACAGCTTAATAAAGTTGAAAGAAAAGCCATCAGACGTCATGCACCCAGAGCCAGGCATCTGCCTTATCCACCTGGCAATTTTACACGGCTTAATTATATCATCTACTACATTTTGGTCATTATTATCAATTATTGCAAGGGGGAAAATACATGTTGAAGGTGAAAATACCTGCGCAAAGTGATCATTCAATAAATTTGCCTTGTCAATGTCTTGATGTCTTAAAGAGCCTACTTCATCTAACAGACCTGGAATTGACTTTTTCCCATCACCTTTAAGAGTAGAAACTAGACTCCAGAGCTTTTTAAAGTTGTTTTTCTTACCCTCTCTGCATATCCTATTTATGTGGCTAAGATGAGCAGCATCTTTCACATCATTTAGTTGCTGAAGAAGTTTGACATAGGCAATTTTCTCAACTGCAGATTTGTTTCTAAGTTTATACTTCCGTTTGCATTTACGCTCTAAATTTCGAATTTTCCTATTGTACCACTGAGGACGAGAGTTTTCCACCTTTTCAACTATGGGTACAGTTGTTTGATACTTAAATACCATGTTTGAAAATCGCTGCCATATTTGCTCCAGATCAAGCATATCCGCCTGTGATGTAAAAATATCAAGTTCGGACTCCAGGAGAGGTTTTATGACTTCTGCATTAACATTTGAAAATTTCGGTGTGAGGAATGATTTACGAGTGGCTGGTTTGCTATCCAAAAGTAAGTCCACATAAACCATTTCATGATCACTTAATCCTTTTTCAACAGTTACTTCCCCTGCAATTTCTAAAGGTCTAACAAAAAAAAGATCCAGAATATTTGAAATCGAAACTGATATTCTAGTTGGTACATTGACAATTTGATGGAAGAGAAATTCTTGAATAAAATCAACAGCCCTGCAGGAGGCGTTTGTGTCAGGGAAACCACTTGCAACGGTGAGATTTGACAATTACGAAAATACTCGTAAATTAAAAATCCAATCTGTGTGACAGCGACTTGAAATGACCTGAAACATTCCTGAAAGCAGTGGTGCAACCAAGATTTTCATTCGGGGGGACGACCAGAAGAGAAAAGTGAAAAGCTGGGTAAAATCGCGCCGCAGGCGCGATCCGGGGTTCTACGGGGCGGAGTCCCTTGGCAGAGGGTCTGGGGGACAGAGTCTCCCAGAAACCGAAGAAATTTTTAAAATAAAGTGTTCATTTTCGTGCAAAATTGGGGTTCTCGAGAAGAAAATAGTCAAAATGAGTCTGTGGATTTCCTCTTCAAAACTGCAGAATTTTTCTGTTTTTGATACTTTTTTCGTTTCTTCAGAATTTGGGTTGTTTCATGAAATTTATTCAGAATTTTTTACTTTTTAAATGCCTTGTCTGCAATTCAATAATCTGTCTAAAAAACGGAGCCGCTCTCTGCGGCTGCGTTTTAATTCCAAAATCAAAATCAATGCATTTTGCAGGCGGGAAGCCGGGAAAGCAGCGGCTTGACATTTGATGATTATCTGAAAGAAGATTCATATTGAGCTCAGGTATCTTCACAGGGGTGGCGCCAATTCAACGCAGTCATATCACAGATTGTTATCTAAAACTCGATCCTGCATGGTTTCTCAAAATTAAATTGTTCATAATGAATGATTGTGAATATAATGATATTCGTATAAAAATTAAAAGAATGAAAATTTGGAGGTGCCCTTTGTAGTAGGCTACTTACCTACCGAGAAAGGTAAGCAAGTGGCACATGACAGCTACAGGTCACACTAGGAAGCAAGCTGTTGTCTGATGAGACATTTCACTTTGAGGAACAAAAAATTGCACCTGCAGCTACTTGTGCCATTCATCGTCAAGTCAGCTGCATTACATAACGGATGTTGGTTTGTTTATGTTTCATATTCACGGGGTCGCACTCTGCACTGCTCATGAACAATTCTCAAGCCAGGCAAGCTGTCAACGACCTCCAGATGTTCCCCAAGAAATATATGCAATAAGGAAGAGAATTATCTAAACGGCCTTCACTTCACTTTTGGCACAAAAATCAGTCATGCGCATGGTCGAAAGAATGAAGAAAAAAGTGCAAAAAGTTTTCGCCCCTTTTCCTCGTTTTTTTTTTTTTTTTTTTATTTCGGGAGGGGACACGTCCCCCTTGTTCCCCCTGGTTGCGCCAGTGCCTGAAAGGTGTAAAAATCATGTACGATTGTTAAGAAGCTTGAAGAGTGTGGGAAAGATTTTAGAGAGAAAAAATTTCTGACGTCTTTTCTGCAATTACCGTCCACAAACAATCAAATCACTTTAATTTGGGGATGTTAAATCCTTGAGGAATTTTGTGCAAAAGCACAATTTGGCCTGACGGCTGACCTCATGGTCTGCAAACATCATCTGCAGTTGCATTTTTGAGGTTTGTGTGTTGTTTGCATGTTTTTTCGTTTGATTTGTCAGGCTCTCGAGGACGAGATGAAAGCCCAGTTGCCGATTGTTGAGAAGCTTGAAGACTGTGGGAAAGATCTCATTGCCTCGAAGCATCCTGAATCAAAGGAAGTGCAGAACAGATTGGAGAGCTTGAAGAACAACCTCTCAACTTTGACAAACTTGCTTGATGCTCGGAGAAAACAGCTTGAAGATGCAGCCGAGGCCTTTCAGGTTGGTGCTGTCTTTAGTTCGTTATGGTCTTGGCAGAACAGACAATTAGATGTGGAGATGAAACCTTTTAAAGCATACACAATAAAAAAAACTCTGCACGGGCCCACGTATGTGAAACATGGTTGACATGTCGTAAACATAGTTCATGTGCAGTAGTCTCGATCTTGTGCCCGATAATGCCCCAACCCCAAGCTTGTGGAGGCGAAACGTCACCATTTTCAATGTTCAGGAGTGGTTACCAGCATATTTATAATAATTTTGTCAACTTATGATAATGACACTGTTAACCAAGGATTGTGAAAACCGGTGGAATGCTGTTTCCATGTGTTATGCCATAAATACTTCTTGTGAAGTAGCATAACATCAGAAAACGGAGTAGTGAACACTGTAGCACTGTGAGTTGTAAACACAGCACCATATATCCCTCAGTTTAAATTCCAGCTTTAAAAAATTTGAAGAATGTGCATCTTCGGGGGGTTTGTCCCTTTTTATGTCTTGTTTTCTTCAATCCAAATGGTGATCATCTTCGGAAGTACAAATTTCCCAAAATACTGCAATGATTATTCAAGGCATTCTCCTGCCAGTATGAGTGTGTGTGAACGTTTTCAGAAAAATGATTACAATGAAACATGATTTTTTCAATCATTCAATTATCGACATCACTGGCAAGCTTCATAGCATTTTCTCGCAATGAAGTCCAAAGGTCTTGTTGGGCACATTGAACACTCAAGGGATATAATTTCCGGGTGCAATCTTTCATATCCTCTTCCAGGTGCGCACGTTTTCACTGCATATAAATATTCAAAGTTTAGGCTTTCCCATTCCCTGTAACTAAACGCCCATTGTCTGTCATTGTCAGCTAGGTAGATGTCCTTTTGTGAAGGTTCAATTCAATCCTCAGTTTGTCTCTCCTTTCCTTAGTTCCATGCGGATGCGAATGAGTCTGAGTCATGGATGAAGGAGAAGATGCCCCTTGTCAGTTCTGCCGATTATGGTGAAGATGAACCCAGTTCACAGGCGCTGCTTCAACGACATCGTGACCTCGAGGGAGAAATCAAAGCCTACGAACTGGATATTCAGGCTATAAATTCACAGGCTGAGAAACTGATCAAGGACGGAATATCAGTTTTAGATGTTAGTTTTTTAATGAAATGAATTCCATTATTTGTCAAAGTCCTCCGATTAGTCCCATTGTGGACTCTCTTTTTCCTGGAAATTACGTGCCCTTTTCAATTATAAGTGTAAGATACCTTGTTGTAGAAAAGATGGGATCAGCATGTTGCTTAAGAAGGGAAGTAGTTTGCAGGGACTGTTTCAGTTCCAATTCTCTGCGTTGAATCTGATTTCTGCAAAAAAAGAATTTCCTTTGAGAGTGGATCTCTCGTATTCGACAACTAAAATCCTTGGAGTCAGTGCTCAAAGTGCATGGGAGCTCTGGGAGCGTGCGCTCCTGCTGCCCTGAGGGTGTGGGATCCCACATGCCTGAACCCTTTGCGCTCCCACGATTGGAAAACTATGCAAAAGCGTTCCCACATGGCTCCCACTTGGAGGTCTGTGGGAGCACTTTTCGGGTAAAAACTTGACCAAGTTCCTGTATGCCAATGTGCCCACGAAATTGCATTCAGTTGGACTTGCTGGCCAGCCTACAATCTCCATTGCGCCATGGTGCTTCAGCATCTCGTCTCATGTCTGGGAGTGGGTCATGTAAGAGTTACCGTACTGAGCACAAGAGCAACCTCCCACAGGTTAAGCTTTACAACTAGCATCAACCGCCACTTCAACTTCCGCATCTTGAGCTGCCAACTTACTTTTCTCATGCGTGGTCACAAATCAGTTTTCCATTGAAATTTGTCTATAATAAGATGAACCAATGTTCGATTTTGGAAAATTTCCACACACAGAAACAAGGTTTTTTTCTCTTGTGGTTTCAGACTGATTGAAAATTTTCTTTTCTTCCAGAAGTATTTCTTTATATTGCGAAGTGATGTAAAAGCATTATTATTTCACTGACATGTCATTTGTTTGGGACGAGCCTTAAATGAATGATTGGAAAACAATGCAAAACATGAGTCACTCTTCAGCTCATCTGCAGTGCAGTTGGACGACATGCCCTGCAGTGCCCTGCATGATGGGTGAAGTGCCCACCTTGACGGATGAAGTACCCTCCTCGAAGGACGAAGTGCCCTGCAATTTTTGTAGGTGCCCTTTTTTGAGAAAGCGCTCCTGTTCGTTTTTCGGGAAACTTTGAGCACTGCTTGGAGTAGCTATTTCTATCGATTCGGTCCTATGAAACTGATAATATTTTAGCCAGGGATTGCATTTTCAAGGGGGCAGAAAACCCTTTTTTCTGCCAAAGATGGCAAATTTTGCATTTTGGTATTTGTGTCTCAACAAAAGCATCCATAACTCAAAGACCGCGCCTACTTCACGTGGCAAAATTTTGCATGGAGTCATCTTTGAGTTGTCCCAAACTGCAACCAAATCTGATGAAAAATGCCGAAGTTGACCCCGAAAAGGGTTTTGTGCCCTTTTACCGGAACCTCTTGGTTAAAGTTGTCTCACACTTCCACACTCTCATTGCACATCATGGTTGATTTATGCACAGCATGGTAAAATTGATTCAGGCATTAGTTTAACACTTCAATTGAAAGGCACTCCAAAAGTTACTTCAGGCACGGATAAAATATTTTCTCATGTTCTTCCTGTGCAGCACTTCAAGGAAGAAGCTGAGCCAATCAAAGATGAATGGATCAATGAAGTGAGAATGGTGCCACAGGAGATAATAGAAGAAGAACCATACGAAAGGGTTGAATATCGCACTGTCGTTGAAGAGAGACAGGTTCCTCAGGTCAGGGGATTGTATCCGTTCAGCGGACAAGGAATGGCCATGAGCAAGGGAGAGGTAATTTTTTTTAAACTAAAATGCCTGCTTGGTCACCACATTAATTGTTCCAAAATTTGAATAACATCAGTCAAAATAGAAAACGTTTCTGGAAACAATTTCCCATTGGCCCCCCCACCCTGAACTATTATTGGCTTAAATTTTCATCTTCTGGCTATTGTTTTCCCCGCATTAGATGCTGATTTTGGAGCTGGTATGATTGCATCTCCTCATAATTTGGCCAAACCTTTCTCAGCAGTGTGTAATGGACAAGTAATATGCTGATATTCTCAAATTGTTTACATTCAAGGATGAGAGCAAACTGCTTTTCCTTGATCAAGGAACAGTGGAAACTGGAAAGTGACATAAGAAAGTTCCTTCAAATGCGCACGTCAAAGCAGTCTTTGCGTTGGTGATCACTGATCAGGTTTGCATCGTGATTGGGCAAAACAAGGGCTGCTTCCTCCACTTTCTTTATTTCTGACTAAATTCCTGCCCATTCCGGGGACATAGAAGGGGAAGTGATGCCGGATGCGTCTCAAATCGGCCTCCCCTCCCTACCCAACACAGCACCGATCTTCATGTGGTGCATCCTGCTGGACATAAAAGGGACAATGGGGCCGGTAAACACCAACGGATTGGAAAATCACACGAAGATGGCATCAAAGAAACTGTGAACAGGACAAGTCACACTTGCAACTGGAGAATGCACTTGTTCTTCCATTCCAGAGTATCCAATTCCAAATCCCACCCATTTCAGGAGAAATGCCCATTTACATAACAACCCTTTGATTGCAATGATGTAAATGAAAACATTTGACTGTTCAGAACATCAAAACATTGCTCGTTCCAG
>JASGXE010009006.1:0-17667 GCA_030068105.1 Sinentomon sp. SZTP_YWyxl
CCGACCCCCATCTTTGGAGTTCTGATGGAATTTGTACACACTTTATCCATTTCTTCATTTGATTTATTGGTCTAATTCCATTCACTATGGGGACATTCGTGGAAATGTTGGTTTGACTGGTTTGAGTAGGTAACATTTGAGCACAAGATGGGTACATGTTTACAGAAATTTTTCTTCACTTTCCACTTCACATATACATACCTAGTTGTTAAGTTTTTGGTTTTGTTGTAGGATGCTTTGTATCTGTTTGGGGTTCTTGGTTGTGGGACCGCTGAATTTTGTTTGAAATTTGGTTATAGGGTCCATGCAGAAATGTAACCGGCCAAGGAACTATTAACTAGGCAGAAACAAATTGTCTTCTTCAGGATCATTATTGTTATTTCTTCTCTTCCATTTCTTCTTTTGCGTTGTATTTGGAATGTTGTTTGGTATGTTGTTTTGGAATTTGCCAGCCGCCAGCATTATCGCACTTTTATTGTCTTATGGAGATTTCTTCTGAATTTGCAAATTGTGTTTTTCAAAAACTATAAGAGCTAGGCTATTTTAAGGAGTGAATGGGAATGAATTTGTTTGTCTCTCATTGATTTTTTTTGCAGTGTAAACAGTCTTATTGGTCAAACTTAAATATTCTTGGTAAGGAAGGTACACATCAACATCATATTTTTCAAATTGGAATACAGTTCTTTTGCAGAATTGGTATTCTTTCCCTTTGACTAAACCCATCTTGGTGATGACTGCAAATTTTGTGAGTAGAAATAACAGATTAGGTATGAAGTTCTTTTTGAAACTGTTTGATTTTTGTTTTAGAAGTCAGGCATTTGTTACACACGTGAGTTTCACATGTGATTTTTGTGAGTTTTTGGGAAAAATAAGCAGTCATCCTGGACATCTAGTAAATCTTTTCCCAGAAAGATTTACTGGCGATGGATTTGGTCCGATCCACGGTGATACCAAGCCAAAGGCATTTGAATCACTTGTGATGAATGGGCTTCTAAGCTGGTGACTTGGGAGTAACCAACCCAATCCTTGGGGGGTCTTTGGGGTTGCATTTTGTTTTTTTTTCTCTTCTATCATTTGTATTGGCGGTTGAATTTTTTTTTCATAAGGATGTTGCTTGGGTTTGATGTCTTGCTTTGAGGTTGGTGTGACTTGTGAACATATGTATCCTTTAGTCATCATTAGGAATAGGATCCACATGTTCACAAAAACGGTCAACGTTTTTTTTTTTGGTGAAGGGGGGCATGTAGAGAATTTGGATCCCAGACGGGGAAATAGCACTGAGAAAATTGGTTTTCGGCAGAAAATTCGCTGAAAATAATTCACAAACGCACTTCAGAGCAAAAATCGAATTTTCATGATCGCTGCCATTTCGTGTCACGTGATTTGAACGTCATCAAAATTCAATGAAATATTGGAATCTTAATGATTTTATCTCACTTTCTTTACAAAAATTCTAGCTGTCAATAAATTCTAGAAATCATTCATCATAAACAATTCTAGAAATCGTCATTGGATATTGCTTTTATTATGATGCTTTGTGTTCACTGGTTCAAAATTGCCCCAACAAATGTGGGGGATACCATGGAATTATCATGATGGACGGTGGTGGATAACCTGATGGATGGTATGTAATTTTTCCCACTTATGTATGTTCCAATGCCTGTCTGAATGTTTGTGCCGTGTCATTGCATGTTGGTAAAATAGAAACAGAAACAAAAATGGGTAGGGAATTAATTTCTGGCATTGAAATAATAAATTAAATGGGTCAGAAGAAGTTTGGTTTGGTAAAAATCAAGTTTCGTTTGCGGAAAAAAGTTTGGAATTTCAGCCTCGCACGACAAGACAAGACAAGACAAGACGTAAGGTATGATGCCTTCTTTTCGGCAAAAACCCACAACCAAAAATTTACTCTCGACTAAAAAGACAAAACAATTGAAAAAAACATCTTTCACTCACTCGCAAAACCCCAGCGCAACACAAAATTACATACCTACATTATAGAAATACCTAACCACTATCTAGCGCAACTCAAACTTGAACCACACAGCAAAACATCAAAAAATGCAAACGAGACTGCTCCTTCACAAACATGTTCATAGCTCCTCTTGCCCTGGAATCTAAGATAAGTTTAAGTTAGGCCTACCTACCTACCTAAAGACAAAAAATGAATGAAAGCGAAACAGAAAAACTTAGCTTTGAATTTTGGCTAAATCCTTCCTCATTTGCTCAGCACGGAGGCACCTTTTTTGGCGTCTGCGTGGCAATTTTTCACTGGATCTTGATGTGAAAAGTCGTGTCGGTGGTTGCTCCACTTTTGGGGAAGCTGATTGGGGATTTTTGGAGTAGTTTTCAAGTTTGGGGAAGCAATTTCAATGGGAGATATTCTTCGTTGGCTGGGAGAGTCGCAAATTGTCTTCGTGGGGAGAAATTAGCCACCTGAGAAATGATAATTTGGGCTGAAGTTTCGAAATTTGCCTCGACCGCCATTTTGAACTGTGATATTTTCTATTTCTAGTCAATTCTTCTGTGATATTTGAGCTGTTTCATAACTTCGTTTGCTGTCAAGTGCATTGTTCCGGTGATCGCTTGGAAGCTGGTGATTCGGATGGACGTAAGTTCGTAGATACGAGCCAGGTGCTTGCTGTTTGGAACAGAACTTTGCCACATTCGCCGGTTGAAACTGGTACCTAGTCGAAGATAGATTTTGAGAGTCCGAAATATGCAGTGACGAGGATAGAGCTGGTTCAACAATCTCCCGCTTAACTCCCGCAACTATTTGGTTGCTCTCTCTTCTTGCTGGTCAGGCGAGGTTTATTCCTGACCTGGCAAATCTGTCAAAGTGATAGTCATCCAACAGCTGATCGCTTCAATGTCCAAATCCAGTCCTCCCAAGTCCATCTCCCTTCACTTTCTTTGAGAGTTGTGAGCCCTTATGGCAGTTTGTTTAGAGGGTGCTGCACCACGTAGGTAGGTGGGGGAAATTTCTGTTTTGGTATATGCCGGCTTTGTTTCCTTCAGAGATTTATTTTCAATGCCTCTGGTACACTGATTGTCATTTGTTTGTTGTCTCGTTTTCATTTTATTTTAATGGGATAAGTGGTTGTGTGTGAAGAATGAATGAAGGGTCGCTCCATTGTTATTTTTAAGGTGTTCATTTTCTCGTTTTTTCTCTTTCCGTTTGGAAGATAAATGTATTTGCCTTCCAGTTTTGCTGAAATGAAGTGTTGAAAGCAGATTTTAGAATATAAAAGGCCAGTGTTGGCAAAATTTAAGTTGCAAGTCCATTCTTTTCTTTTGAGATGAGAGGTCTCTTGTTTTGGTGACGAGGTGTTCTTTTGGAGTTTGGCTCAGGAAGGTTGTGTGACGAAGGAGGAATTTGGGGCCGATAATTGGTAGATCTGGACAAGTAATGTTGTGATCTTATCTTATCGGTGAAAGTGTACACAGCATCTGAAGTCGTGATCTTTTCGGTTAATCAAATTAAAACAAATTCCCAGTGAAGGTTTCCGAGGGAATAGTTTCTGATGGTGGTGTAATCAAAGAAGGAAATCTCATATTTGAAGATTTGACAAGAGTTGGATAAGCGAAATCAAATGACTGAGTTAGCCGGAGCAGCCCTCCATAATCATTATTTTAATCCTTACACCGTGCACTGTGCAGGTCTCTTAATGCCCATATAGGGCACAGACATCTACCTCACAAAGAACTAGGTAGGTACCTACCCAACTAGCAAATGACTGTAACATCGGGTCTGGAGTCAATGCACTTTGGTTACGAGTGTCGAGTAGGTACCTATGTCTGATGTCACTTGACGTACGAGTGTCGAGTACTTATGTCTCCGCTCTGCAGAGCACGACTCTCGGGAAATTCTGCGGGTTGGCATGTGCCGTAAATATTAATGGACAATGGCTCCGAGTCGTTTCCGTTGAACGCGAATTGGGTTACGGCCATGGCGCATTGATCTCCTTGTGAGCCCAAGGTGTGCAACAAGGTTCATGCGGAGCCACTGGCCGCGGTCGTAGGTTTGGCTGCCAAGTGCCAGCTCATGACAGCAAATCTGACGATGATGATTAAGATTTAGGTGACATGCAATCACTTCAACAGAATGGCATTGAACTGGAATTATGTTGGTATGGATCTATTTTGAGTTTAAAATCTTTAATTCATCAACTGATACAGAGGATTCGAATTCGGATTCGTGCATGATGGATTCGGATTCAATTTTTTTTGGATTCGGATTCGAAATTTGCTGACCGTGAGGACTCGAGATGGATTCGGATTCGAGTATTTTCAAGGGACTCGGATTCGAGATTTCCGGATTCGAGCGGATTCGCACACCCCTAATAGGTAGGTACATACAGTTTAAAAGGATCGCCACAAAACGTTTAATTTTCGGAAGGTCTAAAGGAGTAAAAAAGGCGTGGATTGGGATCGTACTACCCATCTGAACGTAACCGACAAGAAAAAAGGGCAATTTACCGAAATGTTGATCCAATGAGACCCACAGTTAAAAAACCCAAACCTAACCTTGCCAACGCTAACCCCTACCTATTTTCACAAAAAGTTGAGTTTCCACTGAAACACTACAATCACCGCCTTCATTGCGCAGAATTTTACGGCGTTAAAAATAGACCTCATTGGGAGCAATCGTGAACCCAACCTGTGGTTCCGCATAATTAGCGAAATAAGACGTCCACCATGGTCCGCCCATGAAAAGTGACAAAAAGCAGGTGGGGCACCTGTGTGCCCGACCGCCATCTTTTAATGCGACATTTGACCTGCTGGGTGCGCATGGTTGCTGTTGTATCAAACAACCTGAGAGAAAGCTCAGCCTTTTGGATTTTCCCCTCCTGCTTTTTTTTAACTTGACAAAATTATTGCTTCAGAAGTGACACGCTGTTTGTTTGAAAATGCCGAAATCGTGGTCCAATATTGACTGAAAACCGCAAGAAAGTCGCAAGATTATTCCTCAAAAGGAGCAAGGAAAATAACAAGAACAAGAAGTTGAAAATGCCTTTCGGTAATGAAGTTAGAGAGGTACAAGAACAAATTTTCAGGGATATTAAGACCAGCCAGTTTACTTCGTATAATGGGAATACTGACCCTGTCAAAAGCCTTAACAAGGTCGATAAACACAGCATCGATTTGGACAGAGGTTCCAATGGCAACAGAGAGTTCATGAATAAAACCAGTCGTCTCGTCAGTTGGGTTTCCAGGGTTGGAAAAAAAACGTGTTTAACCCTTTGTTGTCCTTTGTCGCACCCAGTCCGACTGGATCCGACACCCTTTTGATTCCTATCTGGTCCCATGTCGGACTGGGTCCGACATCCATTTTGAGTTTGATTTAGTCCTATGTCGGATGGCATCCGACAAGCAGAGTGAACCTGACGCACATGGGAGATGGAGAGGGGCATTCTGCTGTGCTTTTTTCATCTTCACGAGGTTGGTTGGGGAAATGAACAAATGATATTATCATAATATGAAGAGAGGCAAAGAAAAGGAAAATCAATGCCATGCTGCCATCTTTTGAATGAAATGCGACAAACTGCGCAGACTGGTGGGAATCGGAGGTGACGCTCGTGATGAGGCATTTTATTTGTTGTGGATTTTCAAGCGCAAGTTCAAAAAGCGAGGAAAAAATCGGACGGATGGCTTCATCTTGCAGTGAAATAAGGACTTCACTGGTGCAATTTGGACACACTGTACTTTTCTTGGACGTGTATTCTGAGGTCCGGTGTTCCCTTAGTGATGGTAAACAACCCAGTCTCAGTGACTTCAACTGTAAATAATCAAATAAGTGTGTTAAACCTACGGCAAGTAATTAAGCATCCCAGTAACAGTGAGTGAGTAAAATTTTATTGATAACAATAACAGAAAAACTCTGAAAAACGTTTAAAATTAATTAAATAAGCAAAAAGCATTTTTTTTTTGTTTTTGCAGATTGTTTTAAACAAACCATGTCAAACAAGTTGCGGTTGTTTTAAACATGTTTAAAACACGTTGAAAACACAATTTTGTTTTAAACAAACCGTTTTAAACGAGTCGTGGTTGTTTAAAACATGTTTAAAACAGAATGTTTTAAAGAACATCGCTGTAGGGTTTCACAAGAAAATTTTGATCTAAAGCCATGCTGGCCATGGAAAAAGAACTTCTGTCTCTCAAAAGACGATACAGATAGCCAGCAACAACTTTCTCCATCAACTTGGGGAAAGTTGTTGGAGGAGCTCATCAAACTAACTGGTCTAAAACTGTGAACAGATGGGGTTGTGCCACCTTTTGGAAGGGGCTTAACATCACTGAGCTTCCAGTCTGGGGGGAAAATTTATGGCAAAGAAAACAAGACCAGCAAAAATTTTTGGTAAACAGATATAACATACCTAGTTGTTTAAAATGTTCGGTGGTCCTCTGTCATTTTAAAAGACTGGTGGGGTGGTGGTTTCTTGATGGTGCATAGGGTGGCGCAGGGAACACACAGGGTCCAAATGAAAATCAAGAGTGGTGGTGGTGGTAATGGATTTCACTATCAACCTCATTTTTGGTCTGAAAGTTCTGTTTTGTCCTGTATCAGGGCTGCAAAAAGTCGTCCTCTGCTGGAGCACGGATTCCGGAGCCTGGTCAAATTTTGGTCGAAAAACTTTTTTTTCGCTCGCTGGCCAATTTCGATCCCGGTCGAAAACACAAAAGGTTCATTTCGCTCGCCAGTCTCCATTTCTTTCCAACCAGGACGAAAATCGGAGAGCTTTTTTTTGCTCCCCAGCCCATTTCGACCCCGGTCGGCCCACAACGGTCCCGGGAGCATTGCTCCTGTGCTCCCGACATTTTGCAGCCCTGTATGTGAAGCAGCAATGGACCCCACCATATCTACACCTACTCCTACTAATCTTTTTATCTATTGTAGGTAGGTACCAAATTATATTGGTTTGTTTGATTGAGTTGCATGTTGGTAGGTATCTGGGCCCATCTCCTGTCAATAATAGGCAAGGGACCTAACAATAATTATTCTCCTTCTGTTTTTTTTTATATCTAGGGTAACCAGATTTTGAACAATGTCTGAATAACAATTTTGATAATAATAGGTAGGTTCCTACCTATCATAGCTGCATTCCAATCCGAATCCAATCCGGCATCAGCTGAATCATGGCTGGGCAGAAATTTCAGTACGATGAAAGCGGCGGGACATTCTTCTACTTCTTGCTGTCCTTCATGGCACTGGTTCTGATTCCGAGCACATACTATTTTTGGCCAACCTTAGAAAGGGACGGTAAGACTCGTATTGGTCATTTTAATTTTTCTGTTGTTTTTTGCCCTACCTTCTTATTCCATTGCAAGGAATTACGATGCTGCTAACGTGACATTGCCTGTGAGTGTGCAGAAGAGAAATGTCAACAAAGTGAAATGCCAAAAAAGTGCAGCTCTGCAGGGAAAAGCTCTCCCGCAGATTTTCATTCTAGAGGTATCAACCTGCGATTTGGCCCAATTTTTTTCCCAGTTTCTCATTTAAGATGTTTTTTAGATGTAAAAGTCAAGATCTGCTCTGATGTATTTACGTTGGTCGTGGTTGTGACAATACAAAAAATTGATGGAATTTCGTGTGTTGGGATGTTGGGAGTGTGGGCCTTGTAGGCACATTTTTCTTGTGGCAAGGCCACTTGAACCAAAGGTCGTGCCTCTTTACCCATGTCCCATTCCAGTCCTTCCAAGAAGTCCTTCACATGGGCATATTTTTTGAATTACCAACTGTTTTAAGGCATGCTAATTGTTGGCATACCTAGGTACCTACCTACCAATTTTAGACATCAGCAGTAGGATATTTGGATTTTTCCCAGATCTGAAGGAGAAAGGTTCCATATTGCAAATTCTGCAAAACCCCAAAACCCATTTGTGTAAATAAGGTCACCACATGACCAGACCTCAAAGACGTGATTTCTAGGGCCAATCGTTTACAAAAAAAGGAACAGAATCATTGGTGGTGGATTGTGAAAAAAGTTACCAACTGACAAAGTTTGTTTGAAGAAATTAGGTCCGTCTATTCGTGTTCGACAAGAATTGTATTCTTATTTTTTCACTTTAAATTTAAGGTACCTAGACCTTTACCAATTTCTTTTCAGATCCAAAGAAGAAATCGAAGCAGTGCCGCTGTGATAATTGCCTTATCAAAGAATCCTGGTTGAAGAGTAAGGCACCGGTGCAGATCGTCAAACAGGTTGTGATGTAAGTGCATTGGAAGCACAGGTTTATGCACCTTGGCGGCCCAAAAATCTAGGTCTGATACAATGTTAGGTAGGTAGGTAATGTCATGCTTTCAGGAAAAAGAAAATGCATGGATATCGCCTCTTGTGCTGATTGATGCCAGAACACTGCAGCATTTCTTTCTCTCTCTCAGCCTGATTCTTCCACCAAGACAAATGGTGGTTGCTGTGAAAAAGGGCAGGAACCTTGGGTACCTACATAATGCTTCTTATTTATGTTGCAACATGGAGGTGCCTCTTTTTAGTTTTTTCTGGATAGTTTGAATGTTCTCTAGCAAATGGTTGGTAGGGTTTTTAAAGCCCTATTTTCTCTTTCTTTCAAGTAGGTAAAGCACGAAAGTCAAGACAGATTTATTGCTTCTAACAATGTACCTACCTAATAAAGAACAAATCTAAACATGAATGCAAAACTGACAAAACATGATGCAGATGTTGAGAATGTTTTACAGGCAGTGTGCCTTTTACACTGACTGGTTTTTTTCCAGTGAAAATGGAATTCTGTTTGTCACATCAGATTAATTTTTATGCTCTGACTGTTTTCAGAAAGCTGTTGATCCTTGCTGGTTGGGTGACGTTTGCCTCACTTGCCTACAGGGTGGCACAGTTTGATTACGAATATGCCAATTTTGATCCATATGAAATATTGTCAGTTGATCATGTTAGTTTTTCATTTATGCATAATTTTTTTCTGATCATATTTTAGCCTATCTGTTAGTGGGCCTTGTTGTCTTTGAGCCTTTTCTAGTTTCTTAAAAGATTTGCGGTCACCTATGCACCAAAGCTATTAACCTTAACCCTAGACTTGAAAAAAGTCAATTCCACATTCAGATGCACTTTTCTCAGCGAGAATGCCAAAATTTTTTGCAGAGAAATCTGTTGAAAAATTTGATTCCTGTGCACAACGGTATTCCTTTTCCATCGTTGAAAAAGGTGCATCTGAATGTAGAATTGACTTTTTTCAAGCATGGGTTTGGGTTAGTGACTTTGGTGCATACGACCATTGGGAATTAAGATGGGGCAGCCTGGTTCTATGAACTCTAATGCGTTGGCACATGATTTATGGAGGGACAGGAAAACATCGCCTGATAAACTTCTTTCTGGTTCGCCACATGTACATTTGTCTTATTCATTGTATAGTGGCGGCAGAAAAAGATACATGTGTTTTTCCCATATAACTGTTGCCTCCGAAATTTTTTTTCTTTCTTTTTACTCTTATGCATTTGGTAGAAATTAAAGCTCCAAATTGCAACGGAGCTTTCTAGAGGTGTCAGATTTTGACATTAGTGATGAAAGAGGATCTTTTATTTCTACAGCGTGGAGTTTTTGCTAAAATCTCAAGAATGGAAATTTTTCACATGTATTGGTAATCTTTTTCCGCTGCCAGTATACCTACTCTTCTGGCTGAGTTTGGCTGGTGGTATGTCATACGTTGGAGCTGTAGGTAGCTATCTATGTTTATTCTGTGAATTTCTTATTTTGCTTCGGGCTTTTTGTCATCCATTCCTGATTCCATCTGCTGACTGATTTGTTGTTTCCGTTTGGATGAGTGAATTTGGTACAAACAAGAACAGAAGGATGCATTTGCTGTCATCCCAGGAGACCCTTGGAGCAAAAGACGCAGGGCTACCCATTTTTTGCATTTATAACCATGCATTTTATTTAGTCGGTTATTTCAATGATTGAATTGTTGGGATTCCATCATCCAAGGCAAAAATGATGGCTTCCAATCCCGATTAGGCCCATCTGAAAAGCCTGTCAGCTGCCCAAGACCAAGCACACATAAATGATGTCGTGCACCCCTGCATGGCTGAATAAACATCATCTTCTGCAGTCGGAAACAAAATTCCACCAGAAAATGATGGCCCCCAAAAGTGCAAACTTCACCACTGTTTATTTTGTTACAACAAACAAACATGTGGCTGCTGTTCGCTTCTTCCCCTTTCAGGTAGGTTCCTACCTACCCATCAGGCGAGATCCCCTCCCGCTCTCCTCATCCGGTTTGCCCGCCGCCTTCACCATGTGGACGATTGTGGAGAGGAGAACCCAAGTGTTGTGCTTCCTTTTTTTTTAATTTCTGTGGGACACAAGTGTACATATTTTTATTTCATATTTTTTGTCCCAATTTTTTGTTATTCGTTTTTTTTTTTTATTTACATTGATATGACACAAAAGACAGATCAATTATTGAGCAATTACACTCTAAACAAACCAAACCCTTGCAACATGTTTTGTCAAAGAAAAGGAAAAAGCAGTATAGATCTCAACCAAACTCACAATTGTCCAATGATCACGACTCCCATCCAGTGAATGATATTCGATGAACAAAGCCAGTTCATGTTAATCCGTTCCAGAATAATTATGTTCAATGTTGATACGAACAAAGTCCGACCAAATGCAGGAAATACGCCACATAAAAAGCGGTGGCAAATTCAGATTTCTGAAATTTGAAATAATCCGTAGATGAAAGTGACGTGCAATTATTGGACCATTGAATGGTTGGAAGAGAAAGAAAGAAAAACAATAGGGGCCTAATTAGGACAAGTGAAAAGTTACTGTGGAACAACGGGGAAAACTGTCTGAAGATATCTTCTTTAAACATACCTATTACCTACACCATAGGTACCTATACGGATATTTTTTTCCTGACAGAGGAAATTTAAGGGGAGGTCACCAGAGGGATGGGATGGCAAATAGGAGGAACACCATTGATAAAATGGAAAGGGGGGGGCAAAAGCAGAAATTTTCTGCTTGTAGCCTGACCACCTAGTCTACAGTGGGAGGAAAACAAAACTCAGAAGACAAAACAGGAGGAGCATTGCCACAAAATTCCTGATGGTGGATATAATATTGTCAAAATGTGTTGAATGAAGCTGAATTAGGTACCATTATTTGCTGGAAGGTCCTCCATGCCAAGGTTTAAGAATGGTTTCCCAGACCAAGAAAAATGTCATCAAACATATTTTACCTACCTATAGGTTCAAAACAGAAACACAATATTTTTTTCTTTTAAAAGAACATCTCTCTAATCTGCTGCCAGGTGAAGGTGTTAAGATGCTTGCGAACACATCCTGTGAATGAAGCCACAGAGTGGCAGTTTCTTATAGCAAGAGGAAGACTATTCCAGACCCGTATTCCACGGTGAAAAAGCATCAACCTCTCCTGTGAAGACAGTACCATGGCGGGTCTAATCAATTGCTCAGCATATTGGCGAGTATTGACATGGTGATGTTGCAGGTTGAGACCATCTATAACAATCTATCGTCATTTTTGTGCATGCTGCCCTGCCGTTCTCACTTTTTAAAATGCATGTGAGAACTGTGATTCATTTTGAGGGGTATAAAGGTGCTTACATATGAGGCTGTCAGACACGAAACATCCGCATCCCCATTCTTCTTTCGAACCGATGTACGAGTATAAAATCAGCATGAAATTAGTGTTGTGATTTCTATTTCCATCCCAACAAAGGGTTCATCTGAAGCTGACATCAAGAAAGCTTACAGGAAGTTGTCTTTGATATTTCATCCTGACAAGGAGACTGGTGACGAGAAGAAATTCATGAAGCTAACAAAGGGTTAGACAGTAATTCTCACTTATTTTTGCTAGTTTGGTTTTGGTTTGCCTCGTAGTATCTTCACCACATACCTATGGCATTTTGGGCATGGATTTCATTGGTGGCAGACAAATTTTTTTCCAACATCGCTGCTGGGAAAGATGGAAGCATTCTTTGAGTTGGTACCTGCCTGTTATCAAAGTCGAATGGCCTGTCTCCTTATTCAGTTGCAGGGGCGACCCAAGCTGAGCAATGAGCCAAGATATGCTTAAGTTTTGTGTCATGGGAATTTCTCAAGAATTTCGAAGCATTATTCAATTAGCAATTCTTAAACTCAAGGAATGTATCAAACACATGTTTGTTCTCATCTGAGATTGAAATGTTTTGGGTGGTAATTTTCTTTGTTAGAAGGCATAGCAAGTGATTAAACATTCTGGAAATAATCATGCAACACTGGTTTCCTTTTCAATTTATCTGTTTTTGACGGAATAATTCTGGGGTTCGCTGTACTTCTTTTTCGTCTGGATTGTCAGGCTGAAAAATCTATTTTTTTTTTCTTTCATTCAAGAACCTACCTAATAACTGCACCAGTGGAAGTTGAGAAATCGCATGCCACACACATTCCTGTTGCTCATTGTAACTGATGTTTTTGGGAATTCATGGCATCCAGTTTGACTGACGTCGTAACGGACTGGGAAAGGACGAAATTTTTAGAGTCTTTTCTAAATTTACATAGAGTCCGTTGTGCTCTGGTCACCCGTCCCAAGAAAGTGAGCAACTTTCAGCAAAATTACAGCCGCTTTGACTTAATACGTTCAAGAAAAAGTTGCAATGGAGACCGGTAATTGCTTCGCTGAGAATAAAAGAGCGATGCACTGTGATATAAATTGGTCTTTGTCTAGTCGTTTGCCCGAAGGAATGCAAGAAATGCTGAATTTGAACTGAATATCCAATGATCATATCGACGATTATCGAACAAGGAAGTGTTGAATTTTTCCTCGAAACTGTCTCTTTGTTGAAAGTCACAGATAAACTTACGGTGTTTCGACCAAAGAGATTGCAATAAACATCAGAAATTGCAATAAACATCAGAAATAAAAGCATTGACAAAGCATATGAATAAAAACCGCACAATACGTAACTGCACAAAAAACTAACAAACTGCAAAACACTGCAGAATGAAAATCTAAAATGCTTTTGAGTTTGGCAGAGCTTTCCTAACTCCAGAAAACTCAAAAATACATCGGGTTAGCTTTTTGGCATTTTTGCTAAACAATGCTTTAGATGGCGAAGAAACGCCGAGAAAGGGAATCAAACTAAGAATGACAGGGATTGAATAAGAAAGCTCTTTCTTAGCAAGAGCTGGACAGGGAATTGCTTCAGTGCCTAATTAGGGTCAGTTGGGGGAAATGTAAACTGGGGTAAATGGAGACACTCATGAAATTCAATATTCAATTTGCGTGTGATGGACTGTCACTTGCCACACGAATAGATTTAGCACCCATCACTTTCAAAATAAAATTTAAACAGGTTGGCTTCATGAACTTCTGATTTGTGCTTAATTGAAATATTGCTGCTGCTAAAAAGTGAAAAGCAGAAATTCAGTCTATTGTAAAAACAGCTGTAACTGTGGAAATAGAAGGAAAGTGAACACTATTTTTGTTTTCATTATTCAAGGACAGCTCTATTATGATGATGAAATGCATGTGAGATCCCTGACTGCTTTGATAACCTTTTGCTGCCTTTGTTTACAAATACCCCCCATTTTTGTGATTTGGGGTAAATGAAAACAGTTAATTTGGGGTAATTGGAAACATGTAACTCCGAACTGGTTGAAAGCCAAAAGATGGGTACCTACTTGGAGTAAAATTTCAAATTCCACCAACAGAATGGTGTGCATTTTAAGCAAGCATGCCAACTTGATGCAAGCAGCTTTGATCAACAGGACCTATTGTAAAAGGACAGGTTCAACCACACTGCAACACAGGAATACCGTACTGGTCTGTACAAGGCGACCAGCAATGGATGGATGGATGAAGGAACATTCTTCTACTGGTTAACCCCTTCATCCCTTTCATTAAGAAGCAGAGAGAAAAATCAAGTACCTACCCAAATCATCAAAGCAGCTTTGGAAAATACATCCACATCGCTAAATTTGCCTGCCACTTAATAATCCAGCCGCTGGACAAATATTGTGTTTTCGGCCCCATAAAGAAGTGGGATTAGTTACTTGTGGAACATGGAAAGAATGCTATGGGGAAATCGTCCAAACAAGATTCCTCCAGGTTGCTCGGAATGTTAATGGCAAACAGTGTAGGATGATCGCAAGAACATTGCATCTGGCTTTTCCAGCACAGGATGTTTTCCTGTGAATCAAAACAAATTCCCAGAAGAATAATTCACGAAAGATCAGCTGCAGCAGTTCAAGGAGCACAAAAAGTATGAACGTTTTGTAAGTTCGAACTGGGGGGGGGGGGGCATTAAATTAAAAAAAATTCAGGCCATTCATACTGATATGATGCAGCCATTGAGGACTTTGATAAACCAAGCAACGAATGAGATGCTGAAGCTTCCACTTATGATGCCAGTCGTCATGATGTTCTCCGTAAAAAGGCTAAGCCTTCCTGACGTAACAATGGATTCTTCGGAGCATGTTGTTCGCAGCATGCAGATGTCAATACAAAGAAAACTGTGAGACTGGTCCATGATAAGTATGGAGAAGTTCTGACGTCTGATGTGGTTCTTCTGCTCATGACCATTCTTTAAGAGAAAAGGAAAAACAGCCATCCAGGAAAGGTGCATGGACACCCTGTCAATGCAGGAAGAAAATCCAAAAAGCCAGCGTGGAAATTCCCAGCAGCAAGTCCGAAGTCAGATGAGGAATTTAGAAGATATTGATATGGAAGATGTGGCCTTAAGCAGCAAAGAAAGTGTTTATGATGAAGAAGAGGAACAAGAGTCGATTCAACTTGATGTCATGGCTCTCACTTGTACCAACAATCGTAAAGCTGTCTTTCGTGAAAAACCAGGAGGTTTCTGCGGCCATGCCGCATGATATATCGACTGTTCATTCAGTTCGAGCAAATTTTGAGCATTTTCCCGCTGCTTGCATTGAGAGCAGACACTACTAAAAAAGGGTGGATATCAACCATGTTTTTGAGAAGCCAATACATAAGTGTATCTGAAAATGCTAAATTAAGTTTTGCCATGTTGCAAACAAAATGGGCCATCCTTCTGACATGGCTTGGGCAGAAACATGTTTATTGTTTTTGTTTGTTTTGTTATTTTACGAAATTTCTTGATTTCGTTTGGAAGGTACGTTGCTGAAATGCTGTCCAAGAAACTGACTTCTTCCCACTGCCCTTACTTATTGCCTAACTTTGTCCCACTGCCCTTACTTATTGAAAGTGCTCCAGTCATTGAGTTTTGCAGATTTGGCATTAAGGCTTTTAATTTTTGCCCATATTTCTCAGAGGTAGGTAATTGCATTTTTTGCATTGTGGAAGGAAAGTGTTGTAGAACCTGTTTTTTCTGATTTGACAAAGCTGATTTTGGCAAATGTTTAGAATGGAGGGTTTTGTAAATTATGTGAGGATGTTTTATTAATCAAATTTGGCAATTCCCAAGCCTAAAGCAAACTGCAGCAAGTTCTGAGACAATTTGCTCAGCAAGATAAGAACAGTTGTGTTTGTTTTCATTTACCCCACATTTTGGGGATTGCATATCTGCGTACGACACGGTTTTTGTCTCCATTTGCCCCAAATCTTTCCCAGTAAGTTCTGGAGACCAAATTTTGGTCCAAACCATTTGGTTGCATCTCTGTTTACGTTTCCCCCTCACTGCATCCCACCAATCACACAAGAAGCTGAGATGCTTGTTTACATTTACCCCAAAAATGTGGGGTAAATGTAAACAACGGGGGTAAATGTAAACATGGCTATAACTATTTAAAAAAGAAATGGATAAAAAATTCACAATAGAGACTTCCTAACAAATGATCAAAACACAGTCTGGTTCAAAGAAATCCATTTTTTTGCGATTAGTTTGGCACAAGGAATGTTCCAAAGTTGAAACTGCAAAAAGTGTTTACAATTACCCCAACTGACCCTATTAAGAAATGCATTTGACTAGGGTCCCTGATGTGCTATGCTTGACTTGCTTCGAATCCCACTACATCCTGAGTGGTATCGAGAATGGTCACAAAAGGATCATTTTTTGGAAAGTTCGGTTCCAGAATAAACAACCCTCAAAGGTGTTTCCAATGGCAACCAATCATTGTATTTTTCCTGCTGTTTTTGCTATTTGCAGCTTACCAAGCTCTGACAGATGAGGAGGCCCGACGTAATTGGGAGAAATACGGCAATCCCGATGGACCTGGAGCAATGAATTTTGGCATTGCTTTGCCATCGTGGATAGTCGAGAAGGAGAATTCTGTTTGGGTTAGCAAGAAAATTGATTTTTTTTATCCAGAATTGTTTTCGTCATGTGTACAGTAGACTGGCGGATAAGGGCTTATGAATACATAGGCTGAGGCAAATTACCTGAATGTTTGAAGGATAACAGCTTCTCTTTCCTAACTGTGCATGTGTAGAAGCTTTGGATATTTCCCCGAAGCCCATGTGCATTGTTGAAGAAGGGAAACCTTGGAAATCACATGAAGGCTGTGCTTGTGTACATCATTGAAGAAGGAAAAGCTCCTGACCGTGTGTGTATCGTTCATCGGAAGGCCCCTAGCTACGAGTATATGCATCCTTGTATGCAAATCACCGTTTAATTGTCCCCCATTCAACACTGCTAGTCATTTGCGTATTTAACTGCATCGGCCGGCAGTGTTTTTAATTTATGATTACAGGTCTTCTTCCTCACATGATTTAATTGCTTCTATGATCAAGCACCTAAACTCCTTTTGAAAAATATGTTGTTTTTTTCCTTTGGCCAGGTGTTGGGATTGTATGCCCTCGTTTTCATGGTTGCCTTACCAACAATTGTTGGAATATGGTGGTATCGGTCGATCCGTTACTCCGGAGAACAGGTATGTCCGCACCAGCAAAATACTTTTCAGACTTTTTAATTAGGTATGTCATGTGTATGTGCATATTCAAGCATTTTTGCCTCATCAGTGCCAATATTGACTAGATGGTATCCAAGCGGTCCAAGTCAACCAGATCACATTGAATTACAAATTGTGCTAAAAAGCTTTGACCCAGTATTATTTTTTTATAGGGTGCGTATAGCATTTGTAGGATCTCACCACCCAAAGTCATGGCACAAAATGAAATGATTGCCTGAGACATCAGTTCTTTTATATGCAGGTGGGACCCTGTTGACCTTGGGTTTTAAATTTTCTTTTTTAACACAATTTCAATGACATTTTTCTCACAGGGATTGCACTGGAATTTACTGCACATTTACAACACAATTAGCACACTGAATGATCTTCTGCTTGTAGAGCATCTAACTGATTAAATCAGGACCGAATGTTAATAATTCCTGCATTTTCATTGGGGGGGGGGAGCACAGTGGCTATCACTGTCCGGGGGCTTAGATAACAGGTCAGTCCTGCCAATTGTAAATAACTATTTTGACAGACAATGCCTACATTTTTAGACAGACAAATGCCTAACATGCCTACATTTTTATGCCTACATTTTTAGACAGACAATGCTATGCCTACATTTTTACGAGGAAATTAAAGTGTTCACAGACAAAAACCTGTGGAACAATTCTTGTTTTAGCCACCGTTAGCCAAACCCCAGTATTCCTGTTTTCGGAGGAGGAATAGTGACTAACCGTCATTTTTATGCCTGTTTCCCTCTGAATGAATGAATGAGATTTCCATGGGGGAGGCAGGCCGTTAGATTCCATGGG